>PVKC010008860.1:0-27543 GCA_004027635.1 Crocidura indochinensis
AAAAAAAACAAAACAAACAAACAAAAAAACAAAACCAAAAAAAAACAAAAAAAAACTTATTATAGATTTTTTAAATTTAAATACACAACTGGTTAGAGAAAGGCTTAACATTATTACAACTTTATTAAATACTCTTTAGTTGTTTTATAACTAAATTTCCAAAGCTAATATAAATACCATTTTGGATTTAGTATCTCCCAGCAAATCATTCAAATATTTTATTTCCAGGTCTTCCTAATATATTTTGATCTCAATTTTTGGTACTTTTTTCATGTTTCACAATCAGTGCTTAAGGGATACAGGGACCACTGCCAGAGTCACCTTGTATTGTTCAGGGGACAGGTGGTGCCTGGGACAGAATTTAGAATCTTTTTTGTCAGACAATAATATACTCCAGTGCTTTGGTCTATTTTCCACAGTCTTGTTGTTTCTACTTTTCTATTTTTTCAGCTGTGTGTTAGGGACTAGGCACAGCTTAAACTTTTATTACCTTTTTAGAATTTAGCTCTAAAGAAAAAAATCAGACCTTGTTGATATTTTTTCCTTCTCTCTTCAGAAATAATGGCTATGATCAAATCATTTTATGCTATTGGGACTTGTATATTATTTCCTCTCCCTGAATGACCACACTTCTTTCAGATCATCCCCATTCTATCAGCACTTCCATTTATTAACCTTATGGTCTTATTGTAACTTCAAGTTTTTAGGGTTAACTATCTCCTCCTTCTTCACCCATATTAACTGAAATACCTTTCTCTGTCACACTCCTGTGACATTTATTTATTCATTCTTTGCCCATTTTACCAAATTACATTGCTGTTACTTATTTGTGGCCTTTAAAGAATTTTCACATTTTTGGAGAGCAATGGCTATGTCTTGTTTATATTTATCTTTCCAAAATTTTACAGTGTGTACAGCAAAAAATGTGATATATTACAGTTGACTGCATCTCTTGTTTTCTTGTTTGATGACGAGAGAGAGAGAATTAGCATTCCATTCCATTGAATTTCATTTAAACAATGGAAGTAATATTTTCCTATTAGTTCATATTAGTTCCTCTAGGGTAAATTTCAGCTGAGAAGAAATGGATACATGGTGGTGTTAGTGTCTTGCCTTTATTTAAATGATCTATTTCTTTGTTTTTGCTGCTATTTACCATTGTCTTTTTGCAGGGACTTAGTTCATAATGCAAATCTCTTTAGTCAACAGATATGCTTGAAATAGTTAGCTGCGATATGCTGTTTGAATAACTTTCCATCACTCAGCCTTCTGCATAATAAGCATTATAGAAGGGACCTGGGGGCTTCAGATAGAAGGAGCAGAGGTATGAGTTGCAATGGACAGCAAAAAAAAGCTAAAAAGTGAGACCATTTTTCACTTTGAAAGATTCCAGGCATCTTTGTCATAAGCAGCAATAGTTTAATTTGGGGTGTTTGTATGTGCCACAGATGAAATGTACTGTCTTCTACATGTGAAGCACATATTGCATCCCTGATCTCCATCATCAGTCCTATGACAGTTGAATTTTTGAAAATTTTATTTTTTTTTATTTTTATTTTTTTTTTTTGGTTTTTGGGCCACACCCAGTGACGCTCAGGGGTTACTCCTGGCTATGCGCTCAGAAGTTGCTCCTGGCAGGCACGGGGGACCATATGGGAACCGGGGAATCGAACCGCGGTCCGGTCCGTCCTAAGGCAGGCACCTTACCTCCAGCGCCACCGCCCGGCCCGAATTTTTGAAAATTTTAAAGAGGCAGATTTTATCCTGGCTATTCTATTCACATTCTTGATCTTTGGGTTGTTGTCACAGTGGCTGAGGGTCATACACATGATTGTGGTGCTAACATTCAGGGTTTATAGGGGGTCACACACCTTTTAGTTGCAGTACTGACAGAGACTTAGCTTTGATGTGCCAGAGATGGTACTGTTTGGCACTGAAATTGCACTGAACATATGGGTTGGTACTGGGGATAAAACTCATAATCTCAGGATTCTCAGTCAACCTAGTTGAAGTTCAATGTAAGATTCTGATTATACATAGGAGTTAGGTACTTTGGTACCAGATACTGCCCAGCCACCCCAGTGGTACTCTGGAAGCCTTCGAAGTTGTACCATGTGATACTCTAGGGATTCTGCAGTTCTAGGAATTCTAGAGTTCTAGGGAACCTGCCTTACTTGTATGCAAGGAAGACTCCTTAGTCTCACTATCTCTCTGGCTCTGGTCCACAATTAAATTTTATGTATAATTTTTTGTTTTCCATTTTATTGTGCTTCACTTTATTTTCTTTTCAGATATTGTTTTTCCTTGATTAAATCTACTGCTATTTTTCCACATTAAGTGCTCTGTCTGTATACCACAGTTTGATAATTCTCACTCTACAGCAAGCCATCCCATTGTTCAGTGATTCATGATCAGTGATCTTTAATATGAATATTTTGTTTTGGGGTGCCATAAATTCACCCACATAAGATGTGAAACTTCACAAATGAAAATTGGATGTCTGACTACTTAGCTATTGTTCTCATGTGTTTCCCAGTAGGCCTCTAGAGGCCCTAGATATAATATTATTAAAATTAGGTCAACTAATAACCTTTTGGTATAATTTCTTTACCAAAGCAACTTATTTGTGCAAGGGGTGTCACTAAGGAGTTACAGGAATAGTGTAATCTCTATTTTTCTATTCTTTACCCCCTTTTCCATCCCCATGCCCATAGTTGGGCACCTTGTAGAATGTTAAATCTCAGTTTCTCCAAACTCTTCACTTTGCATCAACTTCTTTCTAATATTTCCTCTCCAGGCACATAAAATATTCCTACTAATCTCTGAGTTCACCTAATCTAGAATACTTACCTAGCCCCTCTCAAATAAAGTTGTTATCATCTATAATTTGATATTAGTTTGTACATACTATTACCCGAGCTATTGCACATAGTTGTTTGTGGCCTCCAAAAGAGAGGACAATTTTTTTTATTACTGTTGGAATTCTCAGAAGTTGTGTGGTAAATGTGACAAAGCAGTCATTCAGAAAATAAGTACGAAAGAAATGATTAAGCTACTCAGAAGTAATATTTACTGAGGTGTTTTTTCTTTTTTGTAAATTACCCCACATAGCTCATCCAAAATATTTGTTCTTTTTGCAATGATAACTTGGTCTCACTTGAGATATGAAGAAAAAAATTAACACACAACAAAGCTGGATTAGAATTATAAGTCCCACAGTGCATTTTTTTTGTTTTTTCTATTTATTTCAGACATGGAATTTTTTATGATTTAAAGAAGAAAAATTCATTCTTGTGTCAAAGAGAGACTCTTAGATGTAGTTTAATAAGAGTATGTTGAGAATTTAGGAAACCAGAAGTACTAAATGTTAAACATTTCTATGAAGTCTGACAGAATACTTTTCTTCATGGAAATAAGGTTCTCAAATGTGTACCTCTTAAGTCAGGATATTAAGATCTATATCTATATCTGTATAGTGTGTATTCAATGAGTTGTGATTAATCTCTGTTATGTTCCTGAAAAATACTGCTAATAGCTAGCCTAATGTGGTGTATACCTGTTTATTCTAAAATTTATCTCTGCATATTTATCAGAATTATAGATTTCCTATTTCAAGAAGGAAAGAAACCATTGATTAAATATTTCTCTCCCTTAAACCATTAACTAAATGCAAAAAATGAATCTCAGTGGCTTGATTTAGCAATAAATGTTGGTTGATATGGGCAACTAAGCCTTTCCTCAAACTAAAGTCCTAGACTCATTAGTTGTGCTAGTTATAATTCAGCTTTGATAATGGCCTTTTCTTTCTTTTTAGATTTTGGGTCACATTCAGCAGCGCTCAGGGGTTACTCCTGGCTCTATGCTCAGAAATTGCTCCTGGCAGGCTCAGGGGACCATATGAAATGCTGTAATTTGAACCACTGTCCTGCATGTAAGGCAAACACCTTACCTCCATGCTATCTCTCTGGTGCCCGATAATGGTCTTTTCTTAAATGAAAAACCACTTTTCATTTTGTTCTCTTTAACAAAGTCAAAAACAAAAAACAAATATAGCTTTTTGGATATTTGCAATGGTGGTTTTTAAGAAACACAAATACTCTGAAACTAACCAGAATATAAGGCATAGAAGCTAGGAAACGTGTAATTCTGATGTATGGCCCTACTTGAGGCAAGCTGAATTTAAGAGGTGTGTAGGGAATTGTAAGCCTCAATATTCCATCTTTAGTACTTGCTCCGGGTTAATGGACACAAAATGTCATAGTTGCAGCTACCATAGCTGGTCCCTTAGGTCTGCTCTAGGTTACAGAGTCCTCCACTCTGGTCCCCTAGGAGCAATGCAGTTGATGAGGTATAGGAGTCAATCTAGGTAGGGGCAAAGAGGAGAGAAACAAGCTGTAGAATAAGAAATTGAATGTCCCACAAGGTAGTTTGGCTCAAAGGAAGAATAATTTTTCTAAAAAAAAAAATCATTATTATGACACCTTTAACTGCTAGTTTTAGTGATGATTCATTTGCAACTTTGTTTCCCCAGTAGTAAGCAGTGAATTCATGAAATTTTATCTTTAGGGGCAAGAATTGTGTTTGAAGTACACACATAGGTACAGAAAGATAGATTGGAAACTAAATTTACCCTTTTGAACTCTCTATTTATTTGACAGATACCTATATTTTGCTAAAGAAAGACAAGAAGAAAGGAAGGGAAAAATGTTTTAATCTTGACCTTCCCATTAACCTTCACTCCTTAAGAAAGTAAGTTTTGTATCTTAGATTCATTTATAAAATGTTAGATAAGTCTAGATTTTTTTTAATATAAAGAATTTATTTACTCCCTTTAGTTTCAATACCAAATGTTTCGGAATATAACTTTTCATTTCCCAAGTTTAAGTAGCACATTGTGCCCACCAGCAAACATCTGCTGTCATTAACCACTAACACCTTGACTCTTTCTGGTTTTTTTTTCCATCCTTCCAGGTAGCCACCATATATTTTTAAGCATGCAAGCAAGACTTTTTTGTGTTTTGTTAGTTTATTTTTTTTTTGTGTCATGCATATGAGCTTGATCATCCAGTATTTGTCTTTTACATTGACATTGCTTTTCAAAGAATCACCTCAAGTTCTATCAACTTTGTTCCAAAAGGTAAAATTTCTTATATGATAGTACCAGATAGATGGCTCATCAGGGTGAATGGTTTACACATTAGAGACCAAGGTTCAATCCCTGGCACCATTTGGTCCCAACCCTGAGAACAGAGCTGGAATTAACCTCCAAGGGACAACTGTATCTACTCTCCAATTAAAAACAACAGCAACAATAGCTGAATAGTATATCTTGGAATATACGTATATGTCATGATTTCTTTGTATAGTCATTTGTAGATTAACATTTAGGTTGTTCCCGTGGTTTGGCTATTTTGAATGGTGCTGCTTTGACAGAGGGAATTTTGTATCTTTTGAATATTGTTTTTATAATCTTCAAATAATTGCCTACATGTGAACTGGTGAATCATATGACATTTCTATTTTCAGTTTTTTAAGGAATCTCTATATTATTACAACTGTGTCAATTTACATTCCCACCAATAGTGCTTGACAAGAGTTCCATCACTCACATCCTCACAGTACGTTTTTCCTGGACTTGCTATGCTTTCTTAAGCTTTTCTGAAATTAACAATTTTAGATTCCTTTGCAATGTGTTGCTGTTTAAAGATAAAATATTATAGAATGGGCTTTCTAGGAAATGCTTTGTGCTGTCAGGTGTTGGGGAAGTGAACTCTTATGCAACCAAAATTAAGGATGTGAAACTATTATTTCTGAACTCACTTACTCTTATCTCCTGTGTGAACACAAGGATATCTTCCTTTTCATTCCCCAGGGCTCTCAAAACTGATCTGGAACAGAGGAAGGAAATTCAGAGGAAGTCCCACTGACAACTTGAAGGGAAACTCTCATGTGTTGCCCAACCAAGGTACCAGTTTTTTTCAATATTTATTAGAACTCTTTTTAGGATAAAGAATAATTTCAAACATGGGCTTAAGAATGATAAGGATGATAAATCTGCTTCTATTAAGGTTTGTGATGTGTGGAGCCAATCACTTAACATTTTAAAATCAAAGGTATAAAGTTTTTGTCAACTTTTCTTTTTTTCATTTTTTTTCTTTTTTTTTTTTATTTTGGGCCACTTCCAGCGATGCTCAGGGATTACTCCCGGTTTTGTTCTCAGAAATCACTCCTGGCAGGCTTGGGTGATCATATAGGATGCCAGGGATCAAACTGGGTAAGTTGTGTGCAAGGCAAAAGTCCTACCTGCTGAGCTGTCTCTCTGGCAGTGTTTGTCAATTTAAGGGACTATACAATAGTTGAAAATAGTGATGATGATTTTCTCAATGTTAGTTATTATAATAATTGCTTCATCTCTTAAGTGGAGATTCAAGATCAATTATCATTATTCTCTGAGCAGGAGGTCATAAAAGATTTTTTATAAATATACATTATCAATAATTTTTCTATTTTATGATTAAGTCCTCTTCATGCAGGGAGAGGAAATACTAAAGATGATAACACAGGAACTTTGAAGTTACATAATTATCAACTTTGTAATATGATATGTTGGACAGTAAACATCACTGAATTTTAGTTTTCTCCATGCAAAATAGCATATATTATATGGCTAGTGTAATTTGGAGCACTGCCCAACTTTTTGAGAAAAAAATATGTGTGCAGAATCATTCATCAAAAATGTGTAGACATATCTCTTATTTCTTGACAATAAAATCCTTAACAAAACCATGATATCTAGCCCCACAAATATCGTTTAGTCAGTTTCTTTAAACAACCATATTTATTAATTGATAAAGAACATGTACTTGAGTAGTGTATAATAGGATGGTGAAGACTGCTCAGGTAGCATGTATTTGTCAGGCAACACAATGGTACAAAAGAGAACACAGGGACTGGAGAGATAGCATAGTGGTAGGGCCTTTGTTTACATGTGACCGACCTGGGGTGGACTTGGTTCCATCCTGGGCATCCCGTATGGTCCCCCAAGCCAGGAGTGATTTCTGAGCGCAGAGCCAGGAGTAACACTGAGCAGCACCACCCAGTGTGACTCCTCCCTCCCCTGCCATAAAAAATACCCCACAAACAAACCTAAAATCAAAAGAGAACCCAATGGCAAAAGTGGAAGACAGGGTTGAAGGAAAACGAATTCAGCCTAGATCCTAATACTACTTGTAGATAACATTTCTCATTTGAATACAATTAAAATTAATTATCATTTGGTGAGAATCCTCTCAAACAAGCTGGAGGGAGGCAGAGGTCATTCTCAATAATAATTAGCCAACATGAATAAGGGTTTAATGTTTAGATCCAGCAGTGCTGGGGGGACACCAGGTCATACCTTAGGGTGTTTGGAGATCTCCAAAGCCATATCTGGTAAGGGTTTTTTGGAGAGGGATCTGTGATGCCAGAGATTGAACTCAAGCCTTTGCACCTGCAAGTCAAGCTCCCCCGAATCATCTCCCTGATCCTCACAATTTGTTTGCTGTTGTTATTTTTAATCCCACTTTACCTTATCTCTGTTCATGCTATTGCAGTGGCTTGGCGTCAGAAAAGAGTTTGCAAGGTTCATCTATCAGGTTGCAGTGCTTACACACTTGCTGTCAGTTCTTGTCAGGAGCCACACTCTTTGTTGTGGTGCTCTCACACATGCTCACCAGCGGTCACACTCTTGGTTGTAGTGTTCACAATCTTTTCAGCTGTGCTACTCACTGGGCTTCTTACCCTTTAGGTTCGGAGTTAGCACATACCTGAGTGTAGCATGAAATCCCTCATTGTGTTGCGTGTACAGGCAAGCAGAGCTTCCAGAATCATAGTCACCTCAGCATAGGATTTACTGTGTCATGCTTGCAGGGTAGGTGCATTATTCACTGATGAATCTCCCAGTGCCTGCAATATACTTTTTTATTCAAATCAGTTATTTGAAGATAGTGAACGTTTCTTAGATGTCTTTGTAGCTGTTTCCCACTGTGCTCAATGCCTTAAGGACAGAAGAGCACTTTTCAGGTATCCATAGGGGGTATTTGCCAATTTGACTTTCAACAGATTGAGTTCCATTTTGTATTTGTAAGCACCTCTATTGTATAGTAAGTAGAGAAATTAGGCAATTTGCTGAGTTAAACCTTTAGTTAGTAGTTCATACAAAAATTTATGCATCCAAAGTTTTTTGAATAATTGTGAAATTGAATTTGGGCACTGTGGTTAAAAAATAATCCCATTGTATTTTGTCAAAAATAGCAATGATTGAGTTTTACCAAGTGGGTGGGATGGGCAGTAGATGTAGATGATGATTTTGAAGGGATCTTGAAATATTGGTTGGGGAATGTTGATACTTTTGTGGTGGATGTGTGGTGTTTTGTGCTTGAAAATTTATTGTTAGCAGTATTGTAAATCATGTGCCTGAATAAAAAAATTAAATTTAAATCTTGATGAAAAATACCAATGATGCAAGGAAAAATGTATAAAAGAAGTGTTAGAGGCAGAGAGAGTCCTTGTGCCTTCCGATGATGAGATAGTTTCTCTCAATATTTATGCAAACTCTTGTGAGCATCTGACACCTGTCATAATGATCCCTGCAGAAATCTAGAGTTTTCTACCAGTGGCTGAGTAAAACTATCAATTGGTCACTGTTTATTTAAGTTGTTATGTGTTTGTTTACTTGTATCAATTCTCTGTCTAACTCATTCTTATGAGTTGACATTCTGTTATTTGCCCATATTGTTTTAGTAGACCTTTGACATTTTCCTCAGTAACACCAATATTTTGCATAAAATCTGTGAAATTATGAAGAGGTGTCTTTGGATGCTTTGAAAACTGATTTGTGTGGTTAATTTAGCCACATGAACAAGGGTGAAGAAGTCTAAGCATTATTATTGTATAAAAGAGAATGCATTCTTTAAGTTGTTTGAATAATTCCACCATGAACAGAATGACAAGAGTTTTAGTTTGTTTTTGTCGTCATCAGTAGTGCTCAAAGCTTATTTTTGGAAGGGATTGAAGGGCCTTATGCAGTGCTGGGAATCTAGCTTGGTTTCATGCAAGGCACATGCAAGGCAAGTGTTTTTTACTCACTATTTTATCTCCTTTTATGGCAAGAATATTTTATCAGCTATCAAAATATAATTTTTCCACTCCAGAAAAACGCAGTTCTCTCTTAAACTTTCTTTTCTTTTTCCCCTCTTTTTATTCCTTCCTTTCATCATTCTCTAAATAAAACTTTGTATATGCGCAGGTGTCTGTTTTGGAGTCATACTTAGGATTGCTTAGGGATCACTCTGACTTTGCATCTAGGAGTCACCCCTGGCAAGATTTGGGGCCATATGTGTTGCCAAGGATCAAACCCTGGTTGTCTGGGTGCAAATCAAGTGCCTTACCCACTTTCTAAATCTCTGGCCTTGGACATAAAAATTTTAAGCAAAATCTTAAAAACAACTAAATTTAAAAAAGCAAGATGCAACTGAGTAAAATGAAAAGAATAAAGAATGTTGCTCAAGCCTGCTCTCTCTCTCTCTTTTTTTATTTGGGTCACACCTGGCAGTGCTCAGGGGTTACTCCTGGCTCCATGCTCAGAAATTGCTCCTGGCAGGCACGGGGGACCATATGGGGCACCGGGATTCGAACCGATGACCTTTTTGCATGAAAGGCAAACGCCTTACCTCCATGCTATCTCCCGGGCACCAAACCTGCTCTCTTAAACAGAAAAGGAACTATAGAAAGACTCAGGACTTCTTTCTTTTTTATATAAATATATTTTTATTTATACACCAGGTTATTCATAATAGTTTTTTCCCCACAGATAAAGTTGTTCATGATTGAGTTACAGTCATACAATGTTTAACAACCTTCACCAGTGTGCATTTACTGCCACCAACGTCAACAGTTTCCCTTTCACCCTCCTTGATGCCCTCTTCTCTCCCACCCTTCCTGTCTGCCTCTAGGCTGGCATTTTACCTCTCTCTATTTCCCTCTCTCTTTCTCTTGCTCAGGACTTCATTCCTCATGAAGAAATTGTCTGGGTGTATATTCAAATACTAGAAACCTCTAGAACAATGGCGCCTGGAAATTATTCCTTTTTAGTAAATTTATGATACAAGTAAGGGATAGAAATAAGTTATTACCAGTCAGAAGTTTTGCTCAAATCACTAATTTGAACTATTTTTGGAAGATTCATTTCATCTAAACTAGTTATGTCTCTATACCCTAATTTTGCCCGAACACATATCTTGGCTCCTACTACATAAGTATGAATATTCCCAGGAGAGGAAAGTAGCTTCTAATTTATAGTTTAGATCTGTAGCTATGATGCTAGCCTGGAGATAACCTCAGTTGCATGCTCTGTGTGGCTCCTGATATTTTTTTCAGCCCATTTGCATTGGCTTCATGGGTGAAGAAAGTATTCACTGAGTATGACTGAATTTTGCATTCTTTGGAATTATCAGTCTCTCAACTATGACATGTCACATTGTCCTGGATTGTCAATCTATACCAGATTTCTTCTATGAAATCTAGGGAATGAGAGTGGGACATGGGCCAGAGAGGAAAGCACAGCAGTAGGTCATTTGCCTTGCACACAGCTGAACCAGGACAGACTGTGGTTGGAATCCACACATTCCTTAATGGACCTCAGTGTCTGCTAGGAGCAACTTCTGAGCACAGATCCAGAAGTAACCCCTGAGTGCCACCAGTGTGATTCAAGCAAAACAAGACAAAATAAACCTCCCCAAAACAAACAAACAAAACCAATAAAAGAGAGTGAGGTAAAGAGGAAACTTCTTTATATGCTTGTATTTATTTATTTTTATTAGTTACTGTATATGTATTTATAGAGGCATGTATGCTTGTATATATTGACTTTTATTGGTTTCTTTTTTTTTGTTTGTTTTGTTTTTTTTTGGGGGGGTCACACCCAGTGACATTCAGGGGTTACTCCTGGCAATGTACTCAGAAATCACTCCTGGCTTGGGGGACCATATGGGACTCAGGGGATCGAACCAAGGTCCAGCCTCGGTTAGCACATGTAAGGCAAATGCCCTACCACTTGTGGCACCACTCTAGTCCCATTTTTATTAGTTTCTATAGGGCCAAAATCAGTAGTACCACAGGTCAGGACACCTAAATACACTTCTTAGATGTCACCAAAATCACCCTTTATCACTGTTAAAAAGGATCAAATTCATCATGACCTGATTTGGCTTACAAGGGTTGTTTTCCTTTTATTCCTATAAGTCTTGCTATTGCTTTGCCGATCTTATTTATTATTTTAAAGAACCAGCTCTTGGTTTTGTTAATTTTTTAGATTATTTTTTAATTCAATTTTATTAATTTATGCTCTGAATTTTATAATTTCCTTTTTTTCTGCTTGTTTTGAGTTTATTTTGCTGGTCCTTTGTTGTATTAACTTTAGTTTCTTCCTATATTCCTTTATTCCTGCCTAATGAACACTTGTTCTGCCAAAGATTTTCATTGAGTATTTTTTTAGTTCACCTACCAAGCTCCTTATCTCTGTGACTTCTGATTATAGTTTTCTCATGTCTAACCTCATGCTTTTTGTTCTTGCACCATTGTTTCTTTGATTTGCAAAACATCCTCAACATCTTCTCCCTAAATTTACTTGAAAGGTTTTGAAGGTAGTTAGTACTGACTGAATCTTCCAGACTACTATCTTTATTCAACAAATCTTGAGAGTTGTAAATTGCTCCTGCATCGTGTCTGTTGCAGACTGTAGCTGAGTTTACTAATTAATCTCTTGTGCTCTACTTCCTAGAGTTCTCTGGAAGTACCAGTTGGATGTTGCTTTCTTCCTTTTCTATTAGAACTATTCCAACCACTTTTGTCATTATTGATTAGTTGTTAGGATTTAATGTGCAGATTCCAGGTAGAATTTTAGTGTCATTGGCTCTGTCACTGCTATGGCTGTAGTTTAGGTTCCTATGATTTCTTACTCTCACAGCACCCTCTATTCATTTATGTGGATGTAGATTTTTCTAGGATCTACTTGGTGTTAGTGGTGTGATTGGGAGCAGCCAAGCCACTCCAGAGTGAGGTCAATAGAAAATTGTACTCATCCCTTTGTGGTTATAAAGGAAAGAGGTAGCTAATGAAGTCTAGCGTTTCTATGAACAATATGAGATGTTGGTTCCCAGAGGGCATAAGACATTTGGTACTGCACTTTCCACTATAAAGGTGATGGAGATTGAGAAGAGAGAACCAACTTGCTAGAAAGTCAGATCCTGCTGGATTGTGCTATTCTTAATATTATTTTATTTTTGTTGTGTTTAGTTTTTAGGCCAAACCTAGATGTGTTCAGGGCTTATTCTTGAGTCTTTGCTTAAAGATCATTTGTAGGTTCAGATCATATGGGATGCCAGGGATCAAACCTGGGTCAGCAAGTGCCTTAACCTCTGTATTATCTCTCTGGTCCTTGAGTTAACACTATTTTTTCACTTTGAAAATGCTATCGTTACTGATTAGATTAGTAATATCTACTCATCTAAAAAAAAACCCTGGTAATCAACCACAGAAAAAGACTCTGGGGTTGGACAACCTAGTATGCCTGGAACCAGGAGTGTGTGTGCCACACACACCTTTTTATTGTATATTTTTATCTCTTATTAAAAAAAGAGCTTACTAAACCTTCTGCTATTGTATTAATGACTTTATTGGAGTACAATAATTTTCACAAATAAAGTTGTTACCGAATTTTTCTTTTTTTCTTCTCTTCCATTTTAATTTTTAGTTTTTCTTTATATATTTTTAAAAACTTTCTAGATTTTTAATAAATTTGCCTTCCATCATCTTGAAACAACTGTATTGTGATCAGATTTGTCAGCTATGTGATGTGTTTTCTTTTAAAAAATAGTGCTGGTAATCAATTCTCCCATAACACTGCCTGAATTAGACTGTTTCACTTCTTTACCTTATCATAGATACATTCCATATAAGTAGTCAATTCACTTGCTCACATCTGCTAATATTTGTGTTTATCTTTTTATACCTCCTATCACCCATGAAATTGTTGAGAATAACGTCAATTATCAAAATAGTATTTTAGTAAAATTTTCTTAATCATTCAGAGATTTAGGACATTATACAAAAATGCTGACACCCTTTTAAAACTGGCTTATGCTAAAAAACACTCACAATTCAAAAAAATGTATGTAAGTTTTGCATCTAAGGTTTAATCCTTTCTGTATGTGTTTAAATTTTTGTTATTATTGTTGTTTTCAGGCCATATCCAGTGGTATTCATGGCTTACTCTGGACTGTGCACTCAGGGATTATTCCTGGTGGGGTTATTAGGGACCACATGGAGTGTGGGAAGCAAACTTAGGTTGACATAAGGCAAGTGCCCTTCCCACTGTAATAATGCTCTAGTCCCAGTCTTGAATGTTTCTTTTCAGATATAATCAACTTAAAACTATTTTATCCTATGAAATAAAAAAGCAAAACCTAAGTCAGTATTCTGGATTTATTTATGCTGCATAGGCTTTACACTTAAAAATTCTACAGTGTAAGAGTTATATTTTTGTCTTTATAGTCAAGAAATCTCAAATTGATTAAACATTGTTTTATTCAACCATCTTACACTGACTCAAGTTTGTGTGAGTTGCATTAAACCTGTATTATATATTTTTCTCGTGGGATATTATAATTTTCCTTATTCTATTTTATTGGCATTGGCATATGATAATGAGATATTTGACCTAATCAATTTTCTCTTTTTGATTTTGTTTTAATGACTGTTTTAATAAATAAAATCTAAAACTTTATTTTTAATGTTTTTATAAAAATTTAAGATAATACATTGCTTATTTAAAGACCATTTTTTAAAGATATTGTTGCTCATAATACATTTATTCCAAAACCAATCACACCACCAATGTAAAACATCCTCCACCATTTCTTCTAGACTACCACCAATTCCCAATTTCATGACCCCCTTAACAGGTATGAACTAATACATTTTATATTTCTTGTTTATATATGTGGTAGTAAAATTGTGTTTTAGAAACACAATAAGAAAATTTGTAAAAATTAATGCATTTTGAAATGAGGTTATTGAATCATTGTCAGAGGTTTGCTAAGAGATTTGTTGCTAGTTGTTTTTCTGCTATCTGTTTTGTTTCTGAATATTAGGTGGCATTAAATCCATGTTAAAGTCTAAACTAGTGTGTCCCTTTTAGGATGACAGAACAAAATAATTTGGAGTTTGGCCTTGTAAGTAGTTACAGAGTCCAGGAATTCCAAGCTCAATGGCTGATTTGTGACTTCTGTGGTTTTGGTTGCCAGGGCTTCTAGAAGTACAAGAAAGCAAGGGTGTGTATGCAGGACAATGACCATACTCATTTGAAAAACTACCTAGAGATGTCAGCCCCAATATTGGCATATCTGGAGTTTTGGTTAAATTGACATCTCTGCAGAGTTCTGTGATGGAGTGTTAAAGCTAGACCATTGTCTAAGGGGTGATTGTGAGAGTGGGTACAGCTGGTGTGGCTTCAGCAGGGTAGAAATTTGGCTCTCTCTCCTCCAGAGATTGCCATTTTTAGCTGAGAGGCCGGTGTGCCCATGATTTTTCATGGCTTGATATGCATCTCTTTAGAGATTAGAGTGAGTGAGTGGAGCTTGCTGAATGCAAATTTGAGGACTGACTTTTAAGACTTTACTGTTTCTCCTGCAAGTAAAAAGCTGTCATCCAGATAGGAGTAAAACTGGTTTGAGCTCTTTAGAATGTAGAGTGTCTAAATGATTAGTACAGTGTGATATGACATCCATATATAAAAATTTAACATTACCCTTAACTATATCCTAAACTGCAACAATATCTTTAATTTGGAAGGTATCCATAACAAGATGTTTATTGAAATATTGTAGAATCTTTGAGATTAGGTTGAAACCCCGAATCTCAGCTTAGTACATCTTCATGGATCAGTAAAGATGACAAGTGCAATACCAAATTGTAATGTGATAACTTCTTCCACAGTATAAACAAATATAAGATGATTTGTTCTTTTGGAATTTGCAAGGACAAAACAACAGATATTTTTGTACTGGCTGAGAAAACATTATATTTGGAATCTTCTTTTCTTTATCATCAAAGTAAAGAAAAAGGTGCTTTGAAGACTTCATACTAAATTATCAGTAGCTTTCTAAAAAGGCACAATTGATGTTTTTTTTTTTATAACTGGAAATCATGGTATCTCAAGAGACCTTTTTAAGCATGAGAGAAACCCTCAAGCAATACCTTATGTATGAATTTCATACACATGAATGTGACCCCTCTATATCCTTGTTTCTCTTTGCTCAACTTGGGAGAAGTGTTTTCTAGCCACTAAGATTCCTAGTTTATTTGTTTTAGGTGTATCCACATGGCAAGAACGACTCTTACTTTACTTTTGATAAGTACACTGGCTTGACATAACCAGTGTTCTTCAGAAGTCTAATCACCAGCTCACTTCATGTGTGATTATTTTAGGGTTGATGAAAACCTTTTAAACTAGAAGTAAATATATCCTACATGTTACTGAATTTACAGGTAATTGAGAGTTTGAAGTCTATAAAATAGAGGGAGAATGGATTGACCAGATATTAGATGGGATTTGTAATAGCAGCACTTAATTACGTGCTGTTATGGGCCAGTCACAGTATTTTTTTTTTCTGTTTTCCTTTAGTTACATCTGAGCACAAATACTAGATAGAGAAGATAGCTATCATATCTCTGATATTATCTCCAGCTAACATGATAACATGAAGGCAGAGCAAAATTTGACCTCAAAATTGATACCAAAAATGCTTTCCAGAGCTCAGGAAGCTGATAAGTATTCTAGTATTACACACACACACACACACACACACACACACACCACCACACACACACACCACATACACACACACACACACATATATATATATATATATATATGTATTCTGAGATTACCTTGCCAGAACTCATAAAGCTGATAAGAACAGATAGTCCAACCCAGAATGTGTTCCCTCCCGGACAACAGACAGTTGCAGGTAGAAGATAAAGAAATGTGGGAATACGCATATTCAGTAAAGAAACACAACTCACCAATATAAATCTCAGAAATGTGGCTCAAGTGGTAGAACACAAAACTTACATATACAAGGCTTTGGACTTAATTCTAGGGTCCATGGGTATGGTTCAGGCCCCATCAACCAAAATACTCTCTAAATGATGCTAAGACCCACTTCATCTAGAACCAGAAATGATAAATATTTAACTTTTAAAATATGGTAAAAGTTAGATACAGTTTTATCCATTTTGTAAATTAGAAAGTCTAGGCTAAGCTGAAATCTCAGTGTGGTATTTTAAACTCTCTGATCTTAGATATATTTTATATAGAAAAGTCATGCCGGTTTCAAAGTCTCTCGTTTGAGTATATTTTGCTAAGAAAAAAAATATGAAGAAACTAAGTCCATTTGTTAGTTTTAACATAGTCAGCTTTAGGGTTTACTAACAGAAGTTTGGTTACCACACTATTTGCTCAACTCTGTAGAAAGTGTCAGATTTACTCTAGTGCAGTAGTAACAGAGAATTGATCCTATATTCCCCTGGCATTTTTTAAGAGGAGAGATAGGCTTATAGTCTCATAAATGGACATATTTTTCTCTTAGTTCCATTACTGACAGCTTTTAAATATAACAGCACAATGACTCACCTACAAATAAGAAGAATCAAAGCTTAACTTGCCACCAGGAGGAATGTTGTAACAGACATAGAAATAAGGGATATTCCTGCTAAGGTCACTGCCTGTGGCTACTTGATCAACTCCAGCTCTTTCCTATACCCATTGTTTGATGTTTAAGTTTCAGATATTGAGGTTGTTTCTACTAAACCATCCAACAGCTTCTCACTTTGACTTTTCAGGAAGGTGACAAAATAGACACAATGTAAAGCTATGGAAAGAAAGGCCCATCATTGAATTTTATTTTGCTCAAATCAAAAACAACCTTTGCTCAACTCTTTTGAAAAGATTTAGCCAATGGAACACCATGGGACTCCCGTACCATTTTCCAACCCAAATCCCTTTGAAGAAAAATGCTGGAAGCTTCCTTAGTTGACTTTGTTCAGATAAGTCTCCTTGAAGCAAGGTCATCATGATTCCCACTCATATTTTTCTGCTGTCTTGTTTGATGAATCCGTGAAATTCACAGATTAACCCAAGTCCCTCACTTAGACATTCTAAACGCGCCAAATGTTCAAGTGTAACAAAAAATTACACATCTGGTAATTCTGCATGTTATTTATAGCCTTTCTGATAGAGGCATAATTGATTCAGAAATGTAATTTACAGCTTGGCATCTCCATTTCAAAGCCTCAATTCTATGACATCTACCAAGAGAGTAATCTCACTCTTGTGGTGAAGCAGAGATAATAATTGTAAAGAATTTTTTGTATGATGGCCTCCTGCTTCTGCATAAAGTTTTTCCTCCTCCTTGTTTTTCATTTGCAAAGTGGCAATATTCATGTCAGCCACACACTTTTAATTCCACGGTATGATTTATAGAGACATAAATGGAGCATAAAGTTGATCAACAAACCCTGGGGTGATGGCAAATGGCTAAGGCAAGTTTCTCTTGCCCTCTATTTTTAATTGCCACCCTCATAAGAAAACACACTTTAATTTAACTAGGTAATTGTTATCTTCAAAGGGGACATTTGCTTTTTAGTTCCATTTTGAAAACTGCTAGAGAATGTTGGGACATTATCTGAGAACAGTCATAGAAGGACTTTTTCCTCTTCTGTCTCTTATTTCTCCACTTTTTTTAGACATAAAATTGATGCCTTCATTTTCTGACCTCTACCCTGTGTATATTTTGAACAAGATGAGCTTATATAAGGAAATTAATCTTCACTAGCTAGTGAGGTCCAGTATGAATTTTATTGAAATAAGTCTCCATATCTTATGCTCATCACCCTCATGCCCCCAAATTATAATTACTTTGATTCTGATCAAGCATATTAAATTTGTATAAATAAGTCTACTTCAATTCTGAATTGGTAGCTTAGTTTTTCCTCTGATTCTAGAAGTTAATTTATTATTCTCTCCACCTTTTAAGAATTTATGGACTGGGTTGCCATTGGTACAATTTATGTAGAAATAGGAATATTTGAAGTGTTCTAGAAAGTTTCCCTGACCATTCCCCAGCTCACTTTCTGTACTTTCTCTCACTTTTCTGGTCTCTCTTTTGCCATTGATACTTGTGTATTAATATTAGAGTTCAACCAAAATATTGCCATCCACAAGTCAGTATTAGGTTTGTCCAGAAAATTGAGTTATGATGTTCTATAATTGCAAATGTGACTTCTTTGGTTTTAGATATAGATTAAAATAAAGTTGGAATATAGCTTTTTTCTCTCTATTATTAATTTTGATTTATTGGTCACTTCTGGTGGTGCTTGGAGTTACCTTTGATTGTATTTGTAGGTAGATGGTTCCCATGCACTTCTTTGGGGCCCATGCTGTACTGTGGGATCAAACCTGTGACCTTTGATGGTCCATCTGATTGTTCTGTTTCTCTGGAGAGAAACATCTCTCTGGGGAGAAACACAATGTTAAATATTATTAATGACCTGTGGAAATGACTTTGATGGGGATCAAAATAGTAATAAATTATTATTATACAATTATTTTCATTTTATAAGTCATAAATGATGCTAGGTGCACTGAAGGTAATAGAGAGTGGGAATTAGGATGGACAAAATGAATGACTTTAAAGACTAATACTAATATGCCAGGATTATTTTGCTAACAAATAAGGGACAAGAATCTATAATGATGGTGCTCATCAGGAAATGTGGAACTTTGTTCTTCAAGAGGCAACATAGAGAAAGCCAGTTTATGGAAGAGTGCTAATTAAATACTGTGAGATATTCCTAAAAAATACTGTGAGATTCATCATAGGTAGTTTATTATGTAGAGTTTAATAGAAAACTTTCCATGTGGAGGTAGAATGAAGATTTGAGAATGGGAGATATGCCTATCCCGGTATTTTATTTGAGGTGAGATGGGAAAGGCTAAGGCCTTTATTTATTTATTTATTTATTTATTTATTTATTTATTTATTTATTTATTTATTTATTTTTTGGTTTTTGGGTCACACCCGGCAGTGCTCAGGAGTTACTCCTGGCTCCATGCTCAGAAATTGCTCCTGGCAGGCACGGGGGACCATATGGGGCACCGGGATTAGAACCGATGACCTTTTGCATGAAAGGCAAACGCCTTACCTCCATGCTATCTCCCGGGCCCCTGGGCCTTTATTTTTTAATATAAATTTTATTTTAATCATAGTGACCTACATATCATTGACAATAATATTTTAGGTACATATTAACATAAAATCAGGGGAATTCCCATCACCGACTTGTCTTCCTTCCACCTTCGTTCCCATTCTACCTCTCATATCCTCCTCTCTCACCCCCGGGGCTGCCAGAATATGTGGTCCCCTCTGTGCCTAGCTAACTACTTAGTGGTCCGACACCTGTTTGGTCTTGGTACCTCCCTTATTTCCAGCTCTAATTGGGAAGCGGGACTAGATAGTTCAAGTTATGTGGTTTTGTTTGAAGAAGAGAAAAGTAATAAACTGGGGGAAAAAAATCAAATACGCCAAAAATGGGCAGAGTCCTTCTGGAAGCTCTCATCCTAGGTTTGAGAGATGAAGGGGAAAAAGGAGGTGGAGCACCACAACAGTACAAAAAGAAGTGTCAAATAAAATATCCAGTGAACACTCCAACAATAAAGATAAGCACCACATAAAGGCCATGGTCTTGAGATAAAAAAAAAAAAAGCATGGCAGAGCACATAAAGGAAGAAAAGAAAAGAAGAAAAAATAAATATGAATAGAGACAACAACTTCAATAACCACACCAAAACAAATAAATCGGCAAAAACTTTTTTTTCTTTTTTCTTCCCTCCTGCACAGGCACAGTAAATATTGGGGTCATTTGAAAAGGAATTCCCTTGGTCTAAGAGAAACAAGGTTTCTCCACCCTTGAAGTATATTGTCATGAGATTAACTATAGACTCCTTTCAGGTTCATTTACACTTCCCTTGGTGCTTTTGTGGTGTATGGAAGACTTCTGCTCTGTCCTGGGTGATAAAATCAGATCTCTGTATCTAGAGATCTCAGTATCTGCACAGGTCAGGGAGTGAAATTTATGATGAAGTCTTTCTTTGTGGTTCTAGAAGTTCTGTTCCCTCCGTGTCATTTTAATCCATTTTCTGTGGTTGATGGTCTTGGTCTTTGTGCTGATCCTAGGATGAGGCCTGGGATAGTGTCTTTTGTTATGTTTCCAGAAGATCCATTCCGTTGCAATTGTCTCAGACAGACCTCTGGAACTAGAGATCATGGCTGCTAACGATAAGACAAAATCAGAAGACTTGTCAACCTTTGGTCTGTCCAAATACCAAGATCGCGATTTACAGATGACTAGCTGATAGAACCATGTAACCTGGGACCATTAAAAAAAATCCTAGTCTAGGATTTGTGCTACGACCTGCACAAAAACCATGATGTCTATCCTGATAATTAAAGAGAATTCTAGAAATGAAATTATTATTAAAGTTTATCTTTGACAGTGGTATCTAGAAATACCAGCAGGTTAACTGATTGGCAAAGTAGTGTGGAGTTTGGTCCAGCTTTCTTTGTCCTGTGTGTGTGTGTGTGTGTGTGTGTGTGTCTGTGTGTGTGTGTAGTGTGTGTGTATGTGTGTGTTGAAATATTTGTACCCTGGATTTTTATTGTGCTTACTGGTCTGTCTTGTCTTAAAGTAGACCTTTCAGTTTTTCTTTTAAGGCTGGTTTTGAGTCTATGTAACGTTTCTGAGATGCTGTTTATTGTGAAGCT
The DNA here is from genome assembly GCA_004027635.1 of Crocidura indochinensis. NCBI lineage: Eukaryota > Metazoa > Chordata > Mammalia > Eulipotyphla > Soricidae > Crocidura > Crocidura indochinensis. The sequence goes on from PVKC010008860.1 coordinate 20,922, forward strand.
ATGTATACTTCCTTCAAACCTGAAATTGAGTTTGGCTGGGTGCAATATTCTAGGTAAAACATTCATTTCTTTGAGTTTTGTCACTATATCCTACCACTGACTTCTGACCTTGAGGGTTTCTTGTGAAAGGTCTGCTGTAAATCTTAAGGATGCTCCTTTGAATGCAGTTTCCCTTCTGATCTTGCTGCTTTCAGTATTTTATCACCACCTGTGGAATTTGTCATTGTGACTAGGATGTGTCTTGGGGTGCTTTTCTACTGGTCTCTTTTAGGTGGTACTCTTCAGGTACGCAGGATTTGGTTGCATGCCATCGTTAGCTCTGGGAGTTTCTCTGTAATGGTGTCCTTGACTATTGATTGTTCCTAGGGATTTTCTTCCTGGGTCTCTGGGACGCCAATGATTCTTACATTGTTTCTGTTGAATATGTCAAGGACTTCTATTTTCATCTGTTCACATTCTTTGAGTATTTTTCTATTGCCTGTTCTTTTGCTTTAAGTAAGGTTCTTTCCCATCTCTTCTGCTGTATGGAGTTGTTCTGCATCTCATCTTCCAGCCTGCTGATTCTGTCCTCGGCTGCTGTTATTCTGTTGGAGAGGCTTTTCATTGAGTTTCTAATTTCATCTACTGAGTTTTTCAGACCTGTCATTTCAGTTTTCTTATTTCTATCCTTGTGTTCTCTTCAGCTTGATCTATTCTTTCTTTGAGTTCTATGAAATCCTCCATATTACTACTCTAAACTCCTTGTTTGAGAGGTTAACTATGTGGTTGGTACTTTCTGGGATTCAGAGTTGTCATCTTCATTCTCTGTGCATGCTGCTGTCCTGCGTTGTTTCCCCACTGACACACTTGTAGCATGGCTTTTACTGCATGTCGTGGTGGAGTTCATGGACTGGGAGATGAGTGTGGCTGCATAGCGAAGCAGAGCGGCTTCACACCTTTCTGTTTCTCCGTTTCCCGGCCTTCATACCTTGATGGGATTAAGTTTGCTGGGATCTTCCTTAGCAGCCTTATAGGAATTGGGAAGCCAAGAATGAAGGAATGCACAGGTTTTTTAAAAGCCCCAGCAGGATTCTGGTACCACCTTGTGGACTGGGACCGCCTACCTGGCGGGGAAATCTTGATGGGATTAAGTTTGCTGGAGGTCTTCCTCAGCAGTCTTCAATAGGGATCAGAAAGCCTACACTGGATTTTTAGTTTTAGACCCAAATGTCACTTTCTCAGGACTGGAAAGTACAGCAGATAGTGTTTGCCTTGCACCCGGCTGACCTGGGTTTGATCTCATATGCATCCATGAGCACTACCAGAAGTAATTCCCGAGTGCAGTCAGGAGTCATCCCAGAGTATTGCTAGGTGGTACAGAAACAAAACAAAAAAAAATGAGTGTTCCTTTCTCTCCGTCCTATTGGTTGTAATACCAGAATGTCTGCAGGAGAAACATACTACACCATGATTCATTTCTCAAGTTCTCATGGGACAGGGCGAAATTAAATGCATGACATCTTTGAAGTGTTGTTTTAGCAGCAGCTGAAATATTTCTACCAACAATAAATAACATAATGGAAGAAGAGACCTTTTTCAATAACTGGCTTCCACTCAAATTGTAGACTCAGCTGTGATCCCTAAATATTTTAATTAATGTCTCTCAAAGGGAGATTTTATGAAAGCTAATGAGAGGCATCTTGGTACACACCCGTTTATGTGCGGAGGCTTCCACATTCCCCAAAGATCTTACTTATCCTTTTGGAAGAGATGTTGCTTTCTACTCTGATGATAGGTCAGAATTCTTTCTGCTCTATGACTCCATTTGGAAACAAAGCAATTCCACACTTTTAAGAGCAGAAGAATTATCTTAGTATTCAAATATTTTTGAAGATTTGGGAATGTGTTCCCAATATTATTATATCAATTATTATAGCAAGAATATAGCTTATTATTTTCTTGAAAGGAGTAATATCATATTTTAATTTAATCTAAATAAGTTATAAGGTTTTTGTGCCTCTTCACTTAGCAGATACTGTTTTGTTTTAGGTAATAGCTAGCATATTTGCTTCAGGTACTACCTATAGAATATTTACTTAGTACCACCATGTTAAATATTTTACATGTGTTATCTATCTTAACTCCAGCCACAGGTGTATGGTATGAATACTATTAAGATTATGATGTATTACACGAGGGCACTGACTTAAAAGATGAAAGGTCCTGAAAGAGACCATTTCAGGAATAATGATGCCTACATTCAAAACGAGGATATCTGATTCCAGAATATTAAGTAGAGATTTTCCAAGAGCCCTAGTAGATTGGGGAGTTTAATAGTGTCTGACATAAATCATTCTTTGTTCTCATTGTTGGGCTAACAATAATAGTCTCATAAAGGAAAGCAGGTGAAAAACAATGGATGGTGTTAATGTCTAATAGCAGACATATCTTATAAATATATATAAGTTATATATCTTATAAATATTTTATAAGAGAGATCTTGGAAGATATAAGCTTTTCTGTATTTTCAGTAAGGACTAAGAAGATTCACCTTTTGGTTCTGTCTATTTTAACCTTTAATTAGTGAATATTTGTTTACTGTGAGTAAAAACTGAACAGTCACTGAGGTTTTAAATATATATAATCCACATGAAAAGCAATCAGTAATTTTTTTGAAGGAAAGCAATGGAATTTCATTATTATTGGGTTCTTGTCTTGATCTAGCCCATGGATATCCACTGAATCTACAGTATATATCAAATAAAGCAAAAGGCCAAAGTTTTTTTTTTTGATTAGCAGAGAGATACTTCCATAGAGTCACTATAAATTTTGTGTTTGTGACATGATTGTTGAGAAGGGACTCAGCCGATCTTTAACACCAATGAATTCTTTCTACTCAGCTCTCCTTTTTTTTAATCCTTGATTGACCTTTGAAAAGTTACTCATTTTCACTTTAATCTACATATATATATTTAAATATTCTCAATCAGCACTTTTAATAGCTCTTCTGTAGTGGTTGGTTCCGTCTCTCTTAGAACAAGCCAACATTAATCTCTTGATGTTTAATAACACTGATTAATTTTCCAGTAATATTTCAATATTCATCAGTAATGAATTTTTATAAGGGTTGATCTTTGAATCTCTCTTCTGTCACATAGGATAAACTGAAGTCAACCTGGTGTGTCTGTATATGGAGGATGATATTTGGCATTTAAGGACTTCAAAGGTCAGACAATGGTGGCTACCAGCTGTGCAGAAACTTGATATGTTGTTAATAGTTGACAAAGCATACTGATATTCTCACAGTTCTAAGGCTCTAAAAACTGGAAATGCTAGTGAACTAGCTAACAAGAATCAGTTCCCACATAACTCTTATATGATTGTTTGCCATATTTGCTGGAAACTCATGCATTTCCTTCACTTTCAATTGATGCATGACTTGGGGGTACGTGTCAGAATTGCAAGAATAGCCCAAGATTCTTCTGTTTAAAACCACATTGAACTTCTTTGAATGCAGATGCTGCCTTTGATCTTTTACCAGACTAGAAGACTGGTAAAAAGACTTAATCTTCTCAAAGACTAAGAAGTCCACCAGAAAATGAAATTGGTTAGTTGGGCATAATTTAAAAAAATAATTGCATTATTTATTTGTCATACTCCTATTTTCTTGGGTTTCCCAAGAGGTCCTCAGGTAGTCAGGAATAGGGTCTTTTGTTTGTAATTCTCTGAGTTTAAGAGTCTCTTGTTCTACTGAATGAGTTTTCACAGGTATGTGAATGCTTATTTTTTAAAACAGCACTTATGAAAATCAATGCATTTATAGACATAGTCACAAAATAATCATAAAATTGGGTGGGTCTCAGGGGAGTTGTTATGTAGTAATAACAGAAAAAAAAGAACCTTTTAATGAAAAAATAAGGAAATCTCTGGATGGAGAAACAAAACTATTGTTAGCTAGCTAAAGAATTTAGCAAAACGATTTCTCTCTCAAATTATTCTGCCTGTGTATCCAACATTAGTTCGATAGTTTTTATTCTTTCATTAGTTAGTGCTTTTGTTTTTTTAAACACAGCATTTATTATGTCAGGCCTTATTTTAAGCACTATATAACTGTTAATACATCATGACCCTGATATTTTTTCAGGGCTGCATTTGAGATCAGAATACTCAATTCATTTGCTCCTCTTCTCTCTTTTTTTTTTTTTTTTGGTTTTTTGGGTCACCCGGCAGCGCCCAGGGGTTACTCCTGGCTCCATGCTCAGAAATTGCTCCTGGCAGGCACGGGGGACCATATGGGGCACCGGGATTAGAACTGATGACCTTTTGCATGAAAGGCAAATGCCTTACCTCCATGCTATCTCCCAGGCCCCTGCTCCTCTTCTCTTGTATAGGTGGCTATGTGATGTATGAACAGGTGGGTTTTTTTTGGGTAGTACTGACAGAAAAAATGTTTTGTCCTTGATAAAGCGTTTGGTTGCTATAGTCCTTTTCTGTTCACCCTTGTTTTTTTTTTATTTTCCTACCTCAAAATGTATTTACAATCACTCATGTGTAACTCTCTACAGATACAACAATTTGACCAAAATTCCAGTATTTGGGCTGACATCACTAGGACTTTCATGGAGTGAGTGCAGACACCTTCCTCTTCTCCCACTCTCAGTCTTCTTGTGTTTTCAGAAGCCTTGGCAGCTAAATACACCACACAAAAGCTACAGTATTAGAAATAGTGATTGGAATTTCTAGTAAATTCCAATATATACTGTTATCCCTGTAGGAACACATCAATTTAGATGTCAATGTGTATCTAAAGTCACCTAATTTTCAGAAACAAACAAACAAAAAATAACCCAATGATCAACTAGCAACAGGAACATACTAAACCTTCTGACAATTACTTAATGACCTTATTGTGAAATATAATAATAATTTTTATAGATTTTCCTGTTTCTATACTCATCTTTTTTCTTCTACCTTTTCATTTAAAAATAATTTTGTTCCCACATACCTGGAAACAAATGTATTATGATCAATCATGTCAATATGTAATACATTGTCTTTAAATAAAGTAATTATATTGAAAATAAAAAGGAAAATTTTATTTACAATATGCAGAAGTCAGAAACATTGTTGAAAGAATAGAAATAAAAGCCATATGCTGGAAATGGTTGGTGTACTAAGAGGTAGAGGAATAGAGACCCTGATGGTAAGGCTGATTCCCTGGACTATCTTCTGCTCACACCCTGTAAGCCAGAATAATGTCTACTTGTCCAGTCACCATTATGAAGTTTTCTGTAATTAGTCCCCATACATTTCTAATTGATAAATTTTAAGCTATAAAATGGAACTAAATCCTCTGAATGATGAGTTATTGGGATTAAACAAGATAGAGCTTTGAATATACAAAGCATATAATATTATTCAGTAAACTCTAGTTTTCCCTGCCACACTATACCTAGGAGGAGTAGAGATAAGGGTGGAACATTAGATCATCTTGAATTGTCATTAACCTTTTATATTCACTTGGTTATCCTTTCAACTATCATTACAATTTTTTTCTTTTTTGTCTTTATTGCCCCTACAGGCATCGCTATGAGACGTCACAACTGCCTTTTCTAGCTAGGCAACATCATATCAAAATTTGCTTAAAATTTCTTCTTTTACCTATTGAGAAAGTGGGCAGAGAAAGAATAATGCTAAGGTAAAACTAGAGAATGGACAAAATATGTTTGGGAAATTCTGTGCTTCAATGATAGATTGATCTGAACTCCTTTAACAAGGCTGTGTGGCCATGCTGGCAATGTCTTTAATCTTTCTGAGTCCTAGTTTCTACCTAATAACAATGGATATTAAACATATATTGGGATCCTTGTAAATTTTGACTTAATGTCCTTGAGCACTCTGTGTCTGACCTTCAGCAGTGTTCAATAAGCTTGTCTTTGCTTTGTCTATTTCTTAGATTATTCTCAGTTAATAGAGGAAGCTCCTTTTGCTCCTGCCAGTATTTGCAGCACAATCATGAGATTTCTATTAGAGGACACTCTCTCGACTAGTCAGAAAGAAGGATACCTCTGGGTTGGACACTGGATATTATTTTTTATGCAGAATGTAATAAACACTACATTTGGGGGTGATTGAATATTAAAAGGAAAATGAAAATATAGAAGGAGGAAAGTGTCAAATGTCACTTATATCACTATATATCAAATGTCATTATATAACACCTCTCATTGGTTTAACATAGAAATTTACTCTATTGCCAACAACCACTGACTTTCAAAACCTTCAAGTTAGTATTGAGTATTAGTAATATATATTGGAGTAATCTAAACACTTTACTAATCTTTTTTAAATTCTTTTTTCAGTGTCATTTTTTTATTTTAATTATGACAACAAAGATACAAAGAAAGAGGCAGGGTAAAGTTACAGTGGAAGCACAATCACCCATAAACAGAATTCTTGGTAGTCCCATCGATGATATCCCAGCCTTGAACTTTCAGCCAAAGAGCATTAAGAAAAACAAAGGTGAACCCATGTACAATACAATTACTTTGTCCCTCAAATCCCCAGTTGTAGTACATACTATTTCTTAGCAGCACACAATATAATCTAAATACATTAGACTTATGTAACTCCTTAAACATTG
>PVKC010008861.1:0-27545 GCA_004027635.1 Crocidura indochinensis
TGATGGTCACACTAGTGTGCTCAAAGTTTATTCCTGGCTTTGTACTCAGGAATCACTCATGATGAGGCTCTGGGGACCACCTGGGGTGCTAGAGTTCAAACCAGGTATGATAATTGCTAAATACAAAGCAAGATCCCTGCCCACTGTTCTATCACTCCAGGCCCATGTTTGACATATTTTAATATATATGCAAATAAGAAGAGGTATGAGAGAATAAGCATCAAAAATGGGATTTCTCTTTTATATTAAATTTATGTGAAAAATAAGAAAAATGCCAAAGCTATTGAGCTGCAAAAGAAGCATAAAGCATAGAGGGTAATACAGTGACAAAACTAAGACCAACTATAACTGATATGAAAATACATATTCAAACTTTCCCTTAAAATATTGTATTTGAGTTTCAAATGTTCAGCAGAACTACTTGTTGTCTACAGAGAAGTATGAGGAATGTGACCTGTATATTATACTTTGGTACACAATTATATAAAGAAAAAAAATGAATCAACTCAAGAGGCAGTCATTTCCAAATGTCATTTATGATAAAAACAGGGTTGAACACTATGAACATTTTACCACCAAACCAATTTGACTGTGCAAAAAATAAGTTACTAATTAAATTAGAAATTGTACATCTTTAGTTCTGGAAGCTACTCTTAAAAAAAGAAATATGAAGAAAGCTTCAGCATGAAGCTTATATCCCATAAAGTTTCAGTTTGCACCTGAAATTTTTCACTTGTGTTCACAGGCTGCTTTTCAAGCTCTTAGTTCGCCAGGTGAATCATTGTTCATGATTTACTCTAGAGAAGCTAATGTTAAAGATGTGAGAGGAGAAGCTGAAGGGCTTTAATCTCTACTTGGGCTGCCTATAATGAGTCTGAGCAAACCATCTCAATGCTGCAGCAAAGGTTAAGGGACTAGAGACAACCTCCTCTGAGCAAAAATTTTTAATTAGTAGAGTTGTAGTTAGAGTGAGTTGCTCTTAAAAATCTCCCTGGGAGAAAATATCATTATGAACAAGAGCCCATTCCCTGGGCTATCTTTATTTCCAGTATTGTTTTGTTGTTTCTGTTTTGTTTTGTTTTGTTTTGTTTTCACAAAATGTTTTCTATTTTAAATTTTTCTTCTTTTACTTTTTAAATAATAACTGATAGTAGACACTTTCCTATGTGCTCCAGTTTCACCACTTTCTTTTCATTTATCCTCTTCAATTTGAGAAGGACTATTTAATGGACATTATTTGACTCTTTCTTCTGTCTGATGTCTTTTATCCAATTCCCTATGTATTCACTCTTTCAAAAGAATGATAATAAAATCCAGCTAACTTTTATATTTCTTCTTAGAAATTTCCCTTTTCTCTTTGTTCAAGGATATTTTTTTCCTCTCATAAATTTTTACTAGCCAAGGAATATTTGTTCTTAAGTGTTCAAATAGTGTTAGATGGCACACCTTAAGTAACTATGTATTAATAGAATTTAAAATTAATTTTGATTTTCAAATGAATTTTCATTTTATACTGTCAGTCTGCAAGAGCTTGCTTTATTTCTCCTTTGGGATATTCACTTTTGGTTGAGTTTACTGCCTAAGTTAATAAGCCAATCTTTGTGATATAAACTCCTCTGTATGTACTTGAGTAAAATTAAGCTCTATAACTTTAAAACTTCAATATTTTGTCCTCCAAGAAATTCACAATATATTAAACTATCTAAAGTAGATATGAAATCATATTTTCCCCCAATAAATGTTCTCCTTTTTTAATATTAAGGTGAAAAGTCAAGGTAAAAAAGTGTATTAATTTCTCCTAGTTGAAATGCTTATAAGTAAATAACTCTCTGTCCAGAGAGGAGAAAAATATTCAATATTAATTTTAACTCCAGACAAAATCACTCAGCAGTTAAGAGTATCTGTTTCAAGCTTATTTCAATAATTCTGAAGTTGAAAATAAAAATAAGTGTGTAGTATTTTTAAGAATCACAAGCACTTTGAGATTTATGAAATGGGGAACTTTGGCTATTTTTCCATTCAGCTATTGCAACCTTGCAAGTTTCTGATGGATTAACGATATGTGTAAGTGGCTGCGATATAAGTAGATGGAAAGTTTCAGAAGTCTGGAATGCGTAAGTTTTATGTCAAGTAAGTCTGAAATAGAGAACACTTAAGAGTTCAACTCACAGCAACTTGAAATAGCTATTGATTTAGACTCCATTTTTTGCCACTATAAATTGGTTCACTGAGAAACAATAATACACTCATATTCTTATTTTAACATTTTTTTCTATTGAAACATGTCTTTCTTACCATGTTTAAAATTTTGGTATAATATTTTTTGTTTGTTTTTTGGGTCACACCCGGCAGTGCTCAGGGGTTACTCTTGGCTCCATGCTCAGAAATTGCTCCTGGCAGGCACGGGGGACCATATGGGGCACTGGGATTCGAACCAATGACCTTATGCATGAAAGGCAAATGCCTTACCTCCATGCTATCTCCCGGGCCCTGGTATAATATTTTAGTAGTTATGTGATTCACAAAACTTTTGCATGTTTTTATAATTTTTTAAATTATCAAGTGTTCATTTTAGAAGTGAAAGAGATAGAATGGATGACTAATTTCGCATTGGGGAAATTTATATGATTCAGTAAACCACATTTGTATGCTATTTTCTAAGTCAATTTGTTACATTTGCTACATTTGCTCATTCATTGGAAGTCAAGTGATAGTTTAAAAAACATAATTAGCAAAGAATGAAATTCCAATGACTTCTGACTTGCAAAAAGCTATTTAAGTATTTCACCAAATTTCCCTTGATTTTCAACATCATGACAGCTGGTTAAAGGGTATGTTCCAAACTCATATAATTCCTTCTGAATATGGTTGTGGAACAACCTGAAAACAAAGTCTAAACTTTAAGACTTTTGAACTTCTACTTTTATAGGTTATATTGCATAACAATATTACACTTGGACTGGGTAATAGGACAGCTGTGGGGCATTTGCCTTGCACCTGGCTGACCCAGGATAGATCCAGGTTCGATCTACAGCATCCCATATGCTCCCCCAAACCTGCCAGGAGCGACCTCTGAGTGCAGAGCCAGGAGTAATCCTTGAGTGCTGCTGATTGTGGCCCAAAACCAAAGACAAAACAACACAAAATAAAATTACACTTGATGTTTCTTATATCATCTTTTATTGATTTATTTTTAAATTTTGGCTATGGTACTAGTATTGCAATGAGCACAAGAGCACAAATACCTTTAGTATTCCTAAATATTAAGGTTATCTTTTAATATGCCTGAGAATCTATCTCTGGGTTTTTGGGTGTTGGGGACAGATGCTGACAGTGCAATACATGGATTCTATGGAAGCTCAATACTTAGTTTTTTGAGAAGTGTCCATATTATTTTCCAAAATAATGGAACCAATTTTTATTCCCACAAGCAGTGAATGAGGTTTTCGTTTTCCTCACATCTACACCAACATTGACTGCTTTTGTTATTTTTTATTCATGTTGTTCACATTGGTGTGAAGTGGCATCTCTTTGTCTTGATGTATGTTGTTCTAATAATCAGCATTGCATAGACTTATTTATATAGCTGTTGGTTATCTGTATGTCTTCATTGAGGAAGTTTCTGTGTATTGTTTATCCCATTTTTTGAAGGGACTGCTGTTTGGCTATGTTTAATAGGTGTTCTATGTATATATTGAATATTTTCCTTTTGTCATATGAGTAGCAGAAAGCTATTTTCTCCCAGTCTACAGGGTGTCTTTTATATTTTGATCATTACTTATTTTACAGTGCAGAAGCATCTTAGTTTGATTTTGTTCTATTGGTTTTCTTTTGCTTCCATTTACTTGGACATTGGCCTTGAGTCATTCAAGATGCCTCTAGATTCAATATTGTAAAGGTTTATCCATATACTAACATCAATATACTTCATGGATTCTGCTTTGTTATAGAAACAATTCATTTTGATCCGTCCATTTTTGCATGATGTGATTTTTTTGTTTTTGGTGCATGGTTCGACTACACTTTGTCACTAGTGATTGACCAGTTGTGCTAACACCATTACTGCAGGGGTTTTCCTTAATTCATTTCATACCTTTAGTTCCTTTGTAGATTAGCTGTTTATATACATGAGAATCTATCTCTGAGTCTTCAATTCTACTTCTTGGTCTAAGGAAGTTTGTATATCAGTTTTTGTTTCAGCACCATACTGTCTTAATAGCTCCACAGTATATTTAAATTTGGGAACAGGAAAAAACTTATGTGCCTTTTTTCTGAAAATTAATTAAAAAGCAACTGTACAAATGAATTTTGGTATATGTACATATTGGAATACTAGTTACTTATTAAAAAGACAAAATCAGTTTCCTTAGGACAAGTACCAGCCACTGCAGCAGAAATAAAGGACTTGGATGTTGGTGTTTGGACCTTGTCCCAGCCGCTGGCTGCCATCACATAATCCAGGCTGTCAGTTAAGAATGTGAAGACCAGCTGTTCAGTGAAAATAGAAGCATGGCAATCCAGGCACTATCTCCATAAAATGATGTCTTCTGAAAGCCCTAAGCAAAAGTCTCTGCCTACATAATCAAGGTAGGCAGTCCCCATCAAGAAGGGGGTAACCAAAAGAGCACAGCCACATCTATCCCTCTCCCTCTGACTCATTTTACTCAGAACAATATGCTTCATATAAGAAGACTTCTTGATGTTCACCTTGTAGTTCTCTGGCTCATGTCTACTATCTCATCATTCATGTACATGAATATGCATATTCATTTTGTAGATCTGACTTTCTGTTTTCTCTCTCTTGCAGGATTTAAAAAATACAACCAGGGTCTGGAGAGAGAGCACAGTGGCAGGGCGTTTGCCTTGCATGTGGCTGACCTGGGATAGACCCAGGTTTGATTACCAACATCCCATATGGTCCCCTGAGCCTGCTAAGAGTGATTTCTGAGCATTGCTGTGTATGGCCCTAAAGGAAAACAAAACAAAACAAAACAAAACAATACTACCAAGTAGCCATTTTGGAAAGTATTATGCAGCAAGAAAAAAAACCTGTGGTCTCATATTGATAAATGTAAAACAGTTATTTTCATGACTGGTGAGTTTATGACACCTAGATCTGACCAATGTCTTCATTTCAGTATCACAGAGAATACAGATAAACTGTATTAGGATTTCTAGTTAATAAAAATAATATAATGAGTATCTATTTATTAAAAGAAAAACGATGTTCATACTCTCACACAGAAAACAAACAAACAAACAGAATCAAGCTCATGAATGGTATCTAGAAACCTAGCATCTATCATGAGATAATATCACAGAATATTTATTATGTGTCTAAACTGAGTTTTCAACTATGAAAGTTATAAATATTACTGTTATGTCCATTGCTATTTCAAATATATTGTGAATTATTAGATGTATCTATGAACTTGAATTGATGAAGAGATCTGTCTTTGCCGAGATAATCCTAATTTACTACTATATAAAACTTTAATTCTCACCTCATATACTTCTGTTTCAATAACAAGTGGGCGTTTTTAACAACAGAGAACATGACAAAAGTCATATAAAATTCTCAAGTCTCATTAAGCCTGAGAAGGCAATGACTCAAGAAAACATATACCACAATATACAAACAAGTCTCACGGGACACGTTAAAATAAAGGCTTTCAAATTTGGAAAATTCTTTGTATTGTGCATCCCTCCTGGTGGACCATACAGAACATGTTGTTTTATTTAAGCCACCAGGAGTTCGTGTAAAAAAATCAATTTAATTTTGCTAAAATCATGTGTTCACCACTTTATTTGCCAGGAGAATATTTTTTGGTCAATATTAATGCCATACAAATTTTGTGTTTAGTGCAGAATAGTAAAATTTTCACCATGAAATAAGAAAAAAGTTTATTATGAAATACCATAGACTTCATGTATGAAATCTTCAAAACTGTATATAAAGGTGTGAATTTTCTCAGTTTTGATTAAGTACAATGCCATTAAATAGTACAATTCTGACTTTTATTTTCATGGTGCTAGAAAATGGTGACTGCAAATCCCCTTTTTGGATATTTTTTCATTTGGTTAATTTTCATTTTATGTCATGATTACAAAGTTGTTTTGTGATTGATTTCAGTCTTGTCACCTGTTTCCCTCCTACCCCTTCTTTTGAAAATCTCTGGGCAGAGACCTTTTTGCTCCTACTCTCTTGCTCCTTTTATTCTCATTCTCTCTTTTTTCTTTTAGACAGTATAATTTTCACTCTTGTAAACAAAGGAATACTATACATATAACTTTATCTCCATCCAACATCCAGTTATTGTCCTTTTGATCAGTTTCAATTTTCTTTCTCATATTATTCTCTTCTACACTGCTCCACTATTTGTGGCAAGCTTCCAACCATGCAGATGATCCTCTTGGCTCTACTCTTGATTGTCTCTGGATATTTTTATCACACTCTCTTTTATTATTCATATCTTTCATAAATGAGTAAGATTATTCAATCTCTATTCATCTCCCTTTGAATCATTGTATTAGATTTTTTTTTTACTTGTTGAGTTCTACTAGTGCCTTGGAGTCAATTTAACTAAAGATGTGAAAAACCTATATGAAGAAAACTACAAAATACTGCTTAGAAAAATGAAAGACAACACAAAGAAATGAAATCCCTATAAGAATATCCATGACATTTTTCAAAGAATTAAACCCTCCTGAAATTTGTATAGAACAATAGATATCCAAGAAAAACTAAAGCAATCCTTGGGAAAAAGAAGATAGGAGAAATCTTAAACTGTACTATTAAGGAATCATTAAAAAAACAGCATGGTATTGTAATAAAAACATACTCATATCAATGGAAAAGACTTGACTATTCTGACACAGATCCACAAGTATAAAATTAATTTATTTTAATAATTGGACAAGAAATACTAATTGGAGCAATGAAAATTTCTTCAGTAAGTAATGTTGAGAAAACTGGTCAGCTACATGCAAAAAACGCAAACTCAGATCACTAATGTCATGTGTAAAAGTCAAATCAAATGGATTAAAGGCCTTAATTTCATACCTAACACCATTAAGTACTTAAAGGTACATAGAGGCCAAACACATCTAAGTTAAAGGCATCTTCAAAGAAAAAGCACCACTGGCTAAGAAAATGAAAAATAAACAAATAAGACTATATTAAATTGAAAAACTTCCTACTTCAAAGGTACAGACTAATATAAAAGATAGCCCACCAAATGGGAGAAGCTATTCAACCAATATCCACCTTATACAGGTTAATAATTCTTTTGGCTATATCTATCCCTTTTCCAATTTTTTTCTGATTTTCATATCAGAAAGTCAGATTCTGTACTTCCTTTCGCAAGTTTTTCATTGCCATTATTACTTTCTTTTGTAAAAAGCAGAACAGTATCAGCTATAGTTCCTACACTAAAGAGAGTACTGTCTATTTGTTAAGGTAACATCAATATTTAAAAGCCAGAATCAATTTATAAATAAAAGCAATTTTTTGACTGAATTTCATAGAATTTAATGAAACCACTAGAAATTGAGAACAGTCCATCTTGGAGGCAATTTTTATACTATGGAAAAGTTTAAGAAGATGAGTTGATTCGTTTAGAGAGGTGAGTAGAAATTGTCTAAAAAAATGCAAAAAAAAAGTTCAAATATACACAGGTGAGTTAGAAACTGCAACAGAAAGAAATCTGGGAATATTGGTTCAGGGAGGTCAAAACTGGTGTTGGGATTGGCCATAAAATATTGTATGTCTGAAACCCAACTATGAAGAACTTTGTAAATCTCAATAATTTCAATAAGATATATTTTTTAAAAAGTTTGATGTAGGGTCTGGAGAGATATTGCTTGCCTTACATGCAGCTGGCCCAGATTCAAGTCTCCTGGTCTTTTGAGCTTCACCAGGGTGATCCCTGAACACTGCTGTGTGTGAGTTAAAAAAAAAACAACAACAACAAATTATTGGTTTTGTGAAGACTTGAAAATACAAGGTTAGATTAGTAGAAGTTTGGTTAAGTTTAAGAAAGACTAGATAGGTTGAAAATATTTCCAGAGAGAATAAGTCAAGGGAGAATGTTTGACCAAGGAAGTGACATCATCACATTGACACTGAATAAGTTGGTGGAAAGATTCGAACAACATGAAAACTCTTAGGGACTATTGAACATAAGTAATGGTTTAGAGCTAAGACAAGTAAATGAAACTAAGATTGATTGGCATACGGACTAGCTATTTAAGTTAAATAAAGAAATCCTTTGAAGGAAAATCTATGAATTACTTGTGTTAGAAATAATCAAAAAGCAGATACATAAAATATTAGCCACTCTAGAAACTACTCACTAACTAAATAATATATCTAATCAATGAAGGTTAAAAAAAAAGAAAATGCATCTCTGTGTGTATTTTACCACAGATTCACCCAAGGATTCTGTTCTCCTATTAAATGAAATAAGGGAAAGAAGAGGAAGAAGAAAAAAAATTCCAAGATAGTTTGAGGAACAACATATCTGACACATACACACAAAGAGAAAATTCAAGACAGGTTTCTGCCTCCAGAAAGGGAACTTCAACTTCTCCTTTAGAATTTTGTCCTCTATCTTTATTAAAGCCAGTAAGGACTTCTTATATTTTCTTCTTAAATGAATAATGCCAGTAGTTCTAACACTAATTTACATTTTAACCACTTCTCTATCAACAGTTCACATAAACACAACTTTTCCATATATCTACTTCATGGGTATCATGACCCTTTGCATATATGGTTATATCTTTTATTAACAGACATATCTCCATTAAAAGCTAAGCTTTTTTATTTCATAGAACACAAAGCAACTTTTAAAAAAGAGAGGAAATCAGGAAAAAAAATAAACAAAAGATGGTGTTGAATGTATCAATAACTAACAAAGGCAGTGTCTGTCGCTAAGAAAACTTTGTTCCATGATCACAGAAGGATGAAAGAAGGAAAATAAACAAAACAAGACAGCAGGCCCAAGGTATCAGCTGACATTTCACACAGTGAGAATTCTTAAGTTGCTGGTAATTTTCAGTTAGGCAAAAGAATATATTTATATATGAAACATGTACATATATTCTTTTATCTATAAGATGCCACTTTGATTCTACGTGTTCGTTATTTTGTTTGTTTTTGTGTCACACCTGGGCTATCTGTTGGCTAGCACCTGGATTAATAATCAGGGATTGGGGCCCGGGAGATAGCATGGAGGTAAGGCGTTTGCCTTTCATGCAAAAGGTCATCAGTTCGAATCCCAGTGCCCCATATGGTCCCCTGTGCCTGCCAGGAGCAATTTCTGAGCATGGAGCCAGGAGTAAGCCCTAAGCACTGCCGGGTGTGACCCAAAAACCAAAAAAAAAAAAAAAATTAAAAAAAATTTTTTTTGAGAGCTCTGCATTTTTAGTGGCCATGAACTAAGCCCTGTCTGGCATCAACCATTTCTGTTTTCTATAGTATATACTATCAACATTCTGGCCACAAAAGTTACTCACAAATTTATATTTATTGCTATTAATCTTGTTATTATCATTGTCAAAACATTTATTTGATGCCTGCTAAAGACTTTAGGGGAAAAAAAAGTAATAATTTATCAGGTCTTGATTAACTTCTCTGTGTCATTTCTCACTTCGGGAAAAGGTATCTATGTAAATAGACTACTCAGATCATGCTCTCTGATTAATAAAAGTAAATCATAGTTAAATGCAATGGCAGTGTGTGATACTACTAAAAGCAAGACTCGGGGAAGTGGAGAGGTGAGATAAGAATATGTCTTGCTCTCAAATTTACAGAATGTAACTTTCAAGATAAGCAATCATCACACCAGAATTTAAGGTTCTGGGCATCAGGGACTTTTTCCTTGAACCTTTGTTGCCTTTCACTCAGGAAGTTGGAGCTCAATGTCAAATCTGAAGCTATAGCTAGAGAAAATTATTCTTTTCTCAAAGCAACATTAGAAAACAAATGAGAAAAGAACATCACTTCTTTGGGGTGGCTTTTAATATAACTTGCTGCACCTTCCCGATTCTATTGTCTTTTATGACAGAAATATGATGTCCAGGGAGCACAAAAGTATGAAGACATACAGTTAACATGCTCTACTTTTACCGAAAATATAAATACACCTTATTTGTATTTTGGTGCATATTCTGCAGGGATGCAAATTTATTCCTGACTTTGTGCTCAAAGAGCACACTGGCCTCAAATCTAGGTTGATTAGTCTGCAAGGCTAGCACCCTGGCTACTGTTCTAACGCATTAACCCCTAAAATGACATT
Organism: Crocidura indochinensis; assembly: GCA_004027635.1. Taxonomy (NCBI): domain Eukaryota; kingdom Metazoa; phylum Chordata; class Mammalia; order Eulipotyphla; family Soricidae; genus Crocidura; species Crocidura indochinensis. The sequence continues at coordinate 10,302 of PVKC010008861.1, forward strand.
TACAAAAGCAAGAATTCAATATTATTTGTATTTTTAACTCCAAAATGTGAGACAATTTAGAAGATTTCTCACCATTTTCTTTTCAAGTAAGGATGCCCAAATCCCAAAGATTGATTAACAATATTTTACTTCTTCTTACTTCCATTAGTGGCTAAGTGCTTTATTTGACTCTTGGTCACATGTTTTCTTATTTATGGAATTGGGCAAAAGGACCTAGAAAAAGACCTAAGAAGAGGAGAATATGAGAACAGCATGTACATGAAATGGAAATACACTATTTTAAGTGTGTGAGTGCTGTGTCACAAAAGCAATATCTACCCATAAAGCTCAAATAAAAAAGAGTGGGCAGATGATTGAGAACAATGGTACACTTACCCATAATTCTAGTTATCTAACTACTCACTGAAAATATGAAGGCTTGAGAATACAGTATTGTTCAGGTAGTGTGAGGTACAGAGCATAATATGAAAGACCCAAGTAGTTCCCCAGGGACGTTCAGTGCCTTTCCCAATAGTGTTCTGTGGTTCCCAGTGACTCTTGGGAAATGATTATTACTAATAGCAATCAATAACTTGGAGTCAAACAGACTTCCTATATCTCCATTCTTTTCTGACTAGTTATTTAAGGTCAAGGGGAAGGTTGCGCTATACCCAGCTGTGCTCAGGGTTTACTCGTGTTTCTGAACAGTGCTTACGGGACCATGTGCTGTACCAGAGATTGAATTAGTTCATGATTAAACTGGAATTTTTGGACTGGAATGTATTCAATCTATTTCATGAATTTGATCAGTCCATGAAACTCCTTTACTCTTAGTCCTCCTGATCTCATCTGCCTGTTTTCTTCTTTGCCTGTTTGTTTGTTTGTTTGCTTGCTTTTGTCTTTTTGGGCCACATACAGTGGCTATTCTAGGTTACTCCTGGCTCTATGCTCACGAATCACTCCTGGCATACTGGGTGATCATTTGTGATGCCAGGAATCAAACCCAGGTTGGCTTTATGCATGACCAATGCCCTAACTGTTGTGCTATCACTCTAGGCCCCGCATCTGCCTGTTTTTTAAATAAGCTCTTTTGCTATTGGATTATGAGTTCTTTGTACATTTGAGATATTTAATAAAGATTTGAATAGTATTTGCTTCTTCATTTGCTTTCTCTTGAGGTTCTATGCAAATTTTGTTCTGCTTGTAAAAAGAGTCATTGGAATTTTGATATGAATTGTCTTGAAGATGTAGATTGCATTAGTAGCAAATTAAAGATATGGAGTCATTTACATATTGTTCAGTATACCTTAAGGTCTCATATCAAGGCCTTTAATTTATTTGGATTTGACCTTTGTGCATGGTGTTAAATAGAAGTCTGAGTTTGCTTTTTTGCATGTGGCTGACTAGTTGTCCCAGAACCATTCCATTAAACACCTTACAAGATGTTGCTGATCTGACCCTCAGCTGCAGGATTGGGGACCAACCCCTCTCAGAAGCCTGATCACTGAGGAACATAGAGCTTTTTCTTATGGCATCCTTCTCTGTTTTTTTTTTTTTTTTTGTCAGTGTAATGATTCCCTCTAAATGCAACTGATAGTGTTTCAACTGTAATCATGTTAATGGAAAAAATACCTATTTGCATTAATATGCATTAAACTGACATTAATGTATCTATTCTATTTTCATAACTTCATGTCTGCCAAGCTGCCTGGCCCATATTTAATGCAAATAAATTATATGTCAAACTGTATTTACAAACTTCAGAAAATCAGACTCCATATTTAACAAATGCTTAAGAAAACAATCCCTCAAGTGCTTATTTTATCTTAGTGCCATATCAGATATTGTAAATATGATAAAGGCAAAAGCATATTATTTATTATATTGCAAGAAATAAATGGAAATAAATATGAATGCTACAAAATAAAATTATTCTTTACTTAAGAATATTTAACGATGCAATTAATCTATTTAAATAGATCATAAAAAGTGCTAAGAAATAAAAAGAAAGAAGAGTTAATTGTGAAGTAAGGCAGAGAAGGAAAATATTTTTAATCAGGTTATGCCAGTTTTGAAATTCTTGTGATATTTATGAGTTTTGTGTCAATTCAAAGGTACAGAGAGAATGAACATAAGCATATTTCTGTAGAGGTGAATTAAATAATGTGGTACATATTGAAAATTCTTATTTTAAGACATAAAAGAGGTTTTAAGATATTTTTATAAGACTAATGTGTATGTCACAAAAAATAAGTAGCTGAAGACTGAGGTCAAATGAGAAGATGGGAAAATTTTCTTTCTACAATCTGGGGAAAATTGCAATCACACAAACAAAATAAACTTAATGTACATAGTAGCACAGAATAACAGGAAAACATTTTGCCTAAAAATATTACTGAACTTAAAGAGAAGTAGAGGGAATTTCTGACAGTGTGCTTCAAGGCATCTTTTTAAATTAATCTATTCCCACAAATTGGAGACATTAAAGTTATGCCAGATCAGTGTGTGTCAAACTGAATATAAACTTTTGCTTCCTTAAAGGGTATACTACATACCACTTCCCTTGGTATCTAGTTTCTGATACTGTTCATCCAAAGTGACACTGAAACACCAGTGCTTACAGGCTGATATGGTTGTTGAGCCAATTATATATTGAGAAATATATTGAATTGCTCTTTCAGCTGATACAGAGAAGACCTTTTTAGCTACATATATAGAATCAAATCAGAGCTAAGAAATGTAAAGATCTACATCAAAAGATTGATCTTTAACTTGCATCTACAAAAAAAATTTTAAATTTGATATTATGCAAATATGAGTTAAATCTGTAATTCTCCTAAAATAAATCATACTTAGACAACTTTTGTGACCTTAGATGAAGTAGTAAATTATGATCTATGACTCTGATAACTCATAATAAAACAACCTGAACTTTTTCAAAATTAAATAATTTTGTACCTCAAAAATGTCACTGGAAGAATTTAGACTAAAAGTTATATTAAGGGGCTGGAGTAATGATACAGCCAGTAGGCCCTTTGCCTTGCTCCTGGCTGAAGGGTTTAAACCCCGGGTTTGACTCCTTGTATACCATATGGTTCCTCCAACCTGCCAGGAGTAATTACTGAGTTCAGAGTCAGGTGTAACTCTAAGCACCATCAGGAATGGCAAAAAAATGTATTCAAAAATAAATAAATAAATAAATAAAATAGTATTTAAGTAACACATCTAAAAATACATAATCATAAAGTCTAAACCAATTATTAATCCAAAATGACAAATGACCATAGAGGCATTATTTATTATAGCCAAGTTGTGAAAATAATTCAAATTCTTACCAACTGATAGTCAAATAATATTATTCATTAATAAAATGAAATAAACTGCCTATATATCTGAATTATATATATTATATATATGCAAATTGAAACTGGAAATAATAGACTTCATATAATATTGTCCAACCTTCACGAAATATCCAGAAAATAAATATTTATAGAGACAGATATCAAATCAGTCATTCATCATGAGTGTCAGGATTGAAGAAAATAGGTAAAAGGTTTAGCAGTTTTGGGAATTGTCCTAAAATTTTGGTGATTGTTAAATAACCCAATATTTGATAATAATCACTAAATTACAATCACAATTACAAAGGAAAAAACTTTATATCTAAATAAAATCACACAAAAGCCACTGAAAGATGAGTGCAGAAACAAGTACTTTATAGTGTGTAATAAATAATAGATTAGATGCCTAAAAATTGGTAATTTATTATGCAGATCCAGGTTAAAAAGATTAAGCAGAAGTTCCATGCATACACAGAACTTAAGAGATAGAAACAGAGGTGACCCTAGACATCATTCTTCCCTTAGTATTTTATTTTAAATTATTATACACTGAGGTTGAGTTAAATTTCTTTTTATTATTACTTTTTGTAGATGGCATACACAGCAATGTCCAGGGATTACTCCTGTCTGCAGTCAGGAATCATTCCTAATAGGTTCTAGGGGCTCATTGGGACTCAGGTTGGCCCAGTTGAAGGCAAGCACACTGACCACTCTACTATCTCTCTGGCTTCCTTGTTTTCTATGCAGTAATTTATTGCAAGTATCAAAAAATAGATCCTAATCTGTCAAAACACCCAGGATTCAATATATGACAGATGCATTTTCTCAATAATTGGTTAAAATCTCAGCTAAGACTCTTAAAAACAAAGTTTCTCTTTGAAACTATTACCACTCTTTAGAATTCACATCAAGAAAAGCAAACACTTTTGTAAGAACTATATTAGAATGAGTTGTGATGATATTTTAAGAAAGAAAATAAAACCAGTTAATTATATTTTTTTAACTTTCAAATATTCTGAATGCATAATTTCCCTACAGAAAATAGAACTAATATCAATTTGTCAAACAAACAAACAAGAGCTACCAAGAGTGCAATGCATTGTGGATGTAAACAATTTCCTTGAAATAACAGGAAGACCTTTATTTACTATGATTTGTTTGTTTCACCTGACAAATTACGAATGGAATTTGGAAGGTGAAGATGACCTCGTGAAGATCAGTCAGTTCATGGAATAAACACCTGGATTTGGACACCTGGATCTAGTCAATGTCTTTGGAACAAATATTTTAGAGTTGTTTTTAGGATAAGACATTGACATAAGACATAAGTGGTTTACAAAGGAGCATTTCAATTTCCCTGGGACTAGAATAAGGATATTTTAGTTCATTTGCCACTAGTTAATATTGAATGAACATTGAATTATTTAATTGTGTTTCTGATAGAAAGAAAATAATGTAGATAAAACAGCCTTATAAATTCCAGATGACACTGTTAGATTATAGAGCATCTACATGGAATTCACGTAGATATTTTTCCCCTGAAGCAGGTATTTTTAATAAGTAATCAGCTACAAAGTAGCACCCATTAATAAAATACCCCTGTATTATTGTGATTTGTGAGTTATATGTAAGTGCATATATTTGGTCAGTTATATCACCAAAACATGTATCTCCTTCATATTCTGTATTTAGGGTTCTAGGTTCATAGATTGGAACTTTTTTTTTTTAATGAATGTAGTAAAGGAGTCACTTGTTATGTTACAGCAGTGACTTTGAAGAACACCTGGGATTGGGGGGTTGGCAATTTAGGGGCTAGCAATTAAGTTCAATTATCACTGTAAATGTGGTCATTGATCATGAATAAAACTTCCCAGAAAGCATTAGGAAAAGCTTCAGAGGGTTTGCAGCTTTGGGAACTGGAATCCTTGCAAATATCATTTTCTAGATTCGCAAACTGAACCAGAAAAAAACCTTCTGTCTCTCTCCTCTGCATATCTCTATCCCTTAGCATCTTTGTAATAAATTGATTATTTTATTGTGCATTCTATATGCTTCTCTCATTACCCAATCAAACCTAAGAATAGTGTCCTAGGATCATATGATTTAGAACCAGTTGATCAGGTCATAAATACGGATAATAATCTTGACTTTCAATGAGCATTTGAAGTTTGAAGAGTTGGGAGGCTGTGATATATACCGCTGGGCCAGTAGACCAAGTATTAGCCTGTGCTAGTGACTGGGAACTGATTAAGAGGATAATTTGAAAGACCTAGGCCTTAATCTCGGAAATATAATGTTCTCTGGGTAGACAGGCTTAGAATCGAGTTGAATTTCTGGACACCCAGTTGGTATCATAGAACAGTCATTGGTATGGGGAAATCTCCTTCAATTCCTATTAAAACCAGGCTTCAGAAATCACAAAATGAACTTCTGACATGTGTTCAATATACAGTGTTATTCTTTTTTCATCAGAATGTGTTTTAATAACGGAGAGAAGCTTGGGACTGTTAATAAGAAGTCACCTAATTAGGAGGCATAGTGCAAATTAAAATTTTCAATGAAAATGTTCTCTGGTGAGAGTAATTGGTCAAACTTCTTTAGCCCTTTAACTTTCATTGTATGAATAAAACATGATATTGAATTCTGTTATTATTACTGAATATCTCTAATGTTTAAAGTTTTACAGTTTTTTATTCTAAATTAGGAGCAATTCAGTTGTCTGCTCCTACGCCAAAAGAGATACCTTAATCAGCTTAGGTAAAGACATGATATATCAAAATAGTAATAATAACAATATTAATAATAATAAATATAAAATAATAATAATGAGGGTAGGAACATAATTCAAATGGCTATAATTTGGAAAATTACTGGATCCACGTAGAAGCACTGGATCAATCTCAAGACCAACATAAATCTTTCAAACTCTGCTCACTAATCTGGGTGTGGTTCCAAATCCTTACCTCAAATAATGATGAAACAGTAATATAAAATGAACCTTAGTGTGTTTATGATTAGTTGTTTTTGCACTCATGTAAAAAGTGGCCTAGGTTGTTGAATTTCATGCATTTCATACCTATAGGCTCTGAAATATGATATACCTAAGATAGTGTGGTAGAGAAGATGGATGCCAAAGGAACTTCTAACACAAACATACATCATCTTTGTACTTAGTTTGATTTGGTCATACAGCTACGGATTGCTGTGGAATTTGGAAACATGAACGATAAAATGAGAAACACTGTCATTGTGCACTGGTATTGATTATAATGATAAAAACAGCAACACTGATATTTATTACACAAGTACCATATTTGAGATGTGGTATTAAATAAAGCATACCTATTATTTTATATGATCCACTCTGCAGTGTTCTCTGAAGAAATAGTATTAAATGCTCATTTTAATTCTTTATATTTTTGTCAAAAGTTACAATAATAAGTATATATATATATATATATATATATATATATATATATATATATATATGGTAGCCAGATTCAAATCTATAGAATACCAAAGATTTTTCTCTAAATCACTGTGTCCCATAATAAATATGTATGGAAAATACATTTCATTTCTACAGTGCCAATGAAGTGTTATGGCTTTAACTCTTCCAAGGCCCTCTGAGACCTATATAGTTTCTGAATTCGGTGTAGGAGACCTGGATCTCATGAATTGTTACAAATATCATGGAGTGCAGAAGTAAATGATCACACCTATAAAATAATACCCATTTCGTCATTGCATCCAGTCTCAGTTATCTTTGAAATATTATCTTAACTGCGGTGAATACTTGTAAAATAAAAATATCATGAGCAGAGAGACCACCCCACACACCGTGTTTCTAATCCCTTAGGCAGGCAGGTCTGATGGTAGCAGAATAGTGGCAAAGAAAAATACCAAGCAGTGAGAAAAAGATATTCATTGGAGTCAAACTGCTTTTTGCCACATGGCCTCTCTCTGACAAGCCTCTCTCCCTGCATACCTTGCAGAACTGCCCTCTTTGGTCTCCAGATCCAAATCCACTAGGATGGGGGAAGGTCCTGTCACCCAGGTGAGTTTTTACATATCAAAGAAAAAGGCTATGGCTGGGGGGCGAAAATAAAGTAAGGGGACATCTTAGTTTTGAGTTTTTGCTAGCCTCATCTCAACAATACTACCAACTCTGAATAGAACTTGATGAATCCTTCTTTGTAATGTTGTGCACTTGATTACATTAGGTCTTATTAGTGACAGGACTAAAGTGATATACGCATAGTGAAATTAGCAAAGAGGAAAGAAACTGCAAAACATCAATTAAAAACAAAAGTTTGAAGAGTCATCTCCAAATGTCCAGGTACAGTTTCATGAGAGACAAATTTAGGGAACCAGGCTTATCTTCGCCTATTATTCTGGCATGCTTCATAAGCAATAATAAAAGTTGGCTTTTTTGTATCCTAGAGAGATGTTTTCTTTTATTGAAATCACCTGAGTTATACTTTCATGACCTCCAATTGTATTGCTGTTGCACTAAAACTCAGGAGTTTATATTTATTACAGTTCAGTTATATATAGATCACATTTTAAAGAAATCTTCTCATCTGGTCTTTGATACTTGAAGTTTTCCACATCATAATGATTGTAAAAGTTACTGTAATGAGCATAAAAGTGCAGGAGAAACATTTTCAAAGATCAGGAATTTTCAGAAAAAATATCATTTTTATAACTTGTTAAAACGAAATAATTTGGTTTACTAATGTCAATTCAAATTAGTTTATCTTATCAGATGTGTTACTGTTTTACTGTTAAGAAACCCATGAACCAATAGAAAAACCTTTCACTAAAACAATGAAATCTAAAGTGATATTTTATGGATTTTATACAGCTAGTTATAAATTATTTAAATGAATTATTAGCACAGTGGGTAGGATGCATATAGCAGATCCATGTTCAAAACCAAGCACCGGGGCCCGGAGAGATAGCACAGGGGCGTTTGCCTTGCGAGCAGCCGATCCAGAACCAAAGGTGGTTGGTTCAAATCCCTGTGTCCCACATGGTCCCCCGTGCCTGCCAGGAGCTATTTCTGAGCAGACAGCCAGGAGTAACCTCTGAGCACCGCCGGGTGTGGCCCAAAAACAAAACAAAACAAACAAACAAAAAAAAAGCCAAGCACAATATTTGGTGGCCTAAGCACTTAAGGGGTGATTTCTGAGTTCATAGCCAGGAGTAAGCCTTAGTTATTGCAGGGTATGACATAGAAACAAAGTCAATTTATCAGGCAATATATAGATATACCTGTATATATAAAGATAGATAGTAGATAGATAGATAGATAGATAGATAGATAGATAGATAGATAGATAGATAGATAGACTGTGCTTTTCAATCTTCCAAATAAATGCTGGCTTTGTTTTATTTTGGGGTTTTTTGGGGGGGCATACCTGGTGACATTCAGGGGTTACTCCTGGCTATATGCTATATGCTCAGAAATTACCCTTGGCTTGGGGGAACATATAGGATGCCAGGGGATCTAACCACCGTCCATCCTAGACTAGAGCTTACAAGGCAGATGCCTTGTGCCTGCGCCATTGCTTTGGTCCCAGTTTTGTATTTTTTTAAAACATGTATTGTGGGCCGGGCGGCGGCGCTGGAGGTAAAGTGCCTGCCTTGCCTGCGCTAACCTAGGATGGACCTCGGTTCAATCCCCCGGTTCCCCATATGGTCCCCCGTGCCTGCCAGGAGCAACTTCTGAGCGAATAGCCAGGAATAACCCCTGAGCGTCACTGGGTGTGGCCCAAAAACCAAAAAAAAAAAATATATATTGTTTTTTGTTTTGTTTTGGGTCACACCCGACAGCGCTCAGGGACTACTCCTGGCTCTAGGCTCAGAAATCACTCCCTGCAGACTCAGGGGACTATATGGGACACCAGGATTCGAATCACCATCCTTCTGCATGCAAAGCAAACACCCTTACCGCTGGACTATCTCTCCGGCCCCTTTAAAACATGTAATAACTTACATCTCAGCCTTAAAAATTGGATCTTCTTTCAGAAATTCTGGAGTGATAGAACTGTGAGTAGAACATTTGCCTTCCATGTGGCCAATCTGGGATTGACCTTGGTTTGGTCCCTGACATCCCATATGATCCTCCAGCCTGCCAAGAGTGATTTCTGAACACAGAGCCAGGAGTAACCCGTAAGTGTTGCTGGATGTGACCCAGGAATAAAAAAAAATCTATAACAAAGATACACATTTGAATTAGGGTATTTAGTGAGCATGTACCACATTTAGAGCTTATAACCTATGGTATGAAATGATCTACAATTAAGAAAGCTAAGCTATAGATGAGGAGAATATTAATTGCTATTATTTAGTTGAAACTGATATTTTCTAAAAATCCAATGCACCAGATACCTTACAAAAATGATAGGAAGAGAACAAAGTAATATCAATTTACATAAAAGCCAGCCCAATATAACTTTGCAAATCAAGTTAAGGTCAAAGATTCAATTACATTTCACTTCACTGGCAATCTTTTCTACTGAAATTTAATTCTCAGCTATTTAAAAAATCAAATGATAAAATCTTGGGAATTAGTGGTGCCTTGAGTAATTAGGTTAGCATCTTCACATTCTACAATAAAAACAGGAAAAAACATTTTTTTTCAAAATGATACAATGACATTACATTTGATTGGATTATAGAATCAATTTCTAAAATGTTTTTTTCTCACATTTTTTAATCCTTGGTAAAAGCTTTCTACTGTAACTGTTACTTGTTAAATGAACATATGTTAGCTATTGTTGAAGACAGTTTTTGTGTTTGTCTCTTTTGTCCTGTTTTAGTTTTTTGTAAACAAAATGTATTTCTTTCCTGGGGCTCTAGTTGTAAATTAGCATTTGAATTCATGTGACAGCATGCTTCTTCTATTCCTGTATAATTCTTTTGTACAAATGTGCTATTTTATAGCAAATCATCTAATTAGAAACAGTGTGGTGTGGTAAATGAATAGAGTTAATTGAATTAGTATTAAAACACAGAGCAATTAATCACTTCTTACACAGATATATTTCAGAGCTTAAAATTATTGCCAAGGCTTATTTTTATCCATATGGTTTCCTCAGAATTTCTGCATTAATATATATATATTATATTATAATATATATAATATATCCTGGACATGTACTAAAACATGAAAACGTTTGAAAGAAATCGTGTCTTAATTTATTATTGTGTAAACCTACATAATTCATAATTATTCTCTTTAAGAACCTTATTTCACAGAAAACTTTCCTACCCAAAGGATTAGATATTAAAAATAGGGTTGTTACAAAGCATTACAAGTACTTGTTATAAATTTCTAGTTTTCATTACAACTTGTAGATCACAAAATGGATACCACCAACTTTTAAAAAATATCTTTAAGCACCATGATTACAAGCATGAGTGGTGGGTTCCAGTCATAAACAGAACAACCCCGCCTTTACCAGTGCAACATTTTCACCAATGCCCTATCTCCCTCTTACCCCACCCCCTGCCTGTAATCAAAACAGGCATTCTAGTTCTCTCATTCATTAACATTCTCATGGTTGTTGTTAGTGTAGTTATTTCTCTAACTCATCTCTATTGTCTCTGGGCATTATTGCAATGATGTCTTTTATTTTTCCTAAAATCCATAGGTGAGAGAGATTATTCTGTGTCTATCTCTCTTCCTCTGACTTATTTCACTCAGCATAATACTTTTCATGTCCGTCGACGTATAGGAAAATGTCATGACTACATCTCTCCTGTTGGCTGCATAGTATTCCATTGTGTAAATGTACCACAGTTTCTTTAACACCAGCTTCTTACTTTTCTCAATCACCAGCTTACTTCTAGGATAGTCTTGATCTTCAGATCCCAAATGTTTTAATCAACTAACTTCTCTTTTGCTGTTGGCTTGAAGATTTAAGAACAAATTCAAATATCATGAGTCATTTACTTTGTAAGCCAACCTGGTGAAAATTTCCTATTTACTGGTATTTATAGTCTATTCTGCTCTATAAATGAAAACTTATATGGAAAATGATAAATTATTGACAAACTTGACTGACAGTAAAATGTTGGCATGAACATTTATTTAAATAAATTTCAATTCTGTTGTGGCAATACTTTCAATCTGGAAATATGCTAACACACTTGTACAAGTCTTTATGCCCTTTATCATCCATCCAGTCATGGATTCATTCACTTGCTGATATTCTGCATTAAATTGACAGTTTTATAATGGAACACAAATTTGCTTTTGACCTTAACTGAGTACCTAAAATATTGTTGGACTACAAATAATTAATTACATTTATAATTCTGAAGATTCATATCAACTGATCTACTTTGAGTTCAGGCCACATATTTTTAATATAATTTTTATTTTAATCATAGAGGCTCATATATCGTTCACAGAATATCTTAGGTACATATTAACATTGAATCAGGGTAAGTCCCATCACCGAATTGCCCTCCCTCCACCTCTGTTCTCATCCTGCCTCCCATATCCTCCACTCTGACCCCCAGGGCTGTTAGAATGAGTGGTCCCCTTTGTGCCTAGCTTACTACTTGGTGATCTTACAACTGTTTGGTCATGGTACCTCTATTATATCCCCTTCTAATTGGAAGGCGGGACTAGATAGTTCAAGTTATGTGGTTTTGTTTGGAGAAGAGAAAATAAAATGGGCTAAAAATCAAATATGCCAAAAAAGGGAGTCCTTCTAGAGCAGTGGTCCTCAAACTACGGCCCGCGGGCCACATACTGTATTTGTTCCCATTTTGTTTCTTCACTTCAAAATAAGATATATGCAGTGTGCATAGGAATTTGTTCGTAGTTTTTGTTTTTACTATAGTTCAGCCTCCAACGATCTGAGGGACAGTGAACTGGCCCCCTGTTTAAAAAGTTTGAGGACCCCTTTTCTAGAGGCTCTCATCCTCAGTTTGAGAGATGAAGGGGAAAAGAAGGTGAAACACCACAACAGTACAAAAAAGAAGTATCAAATAAAATATCCAGTGAGCACTACAGGAATAAGGATAAGCACCACATAATTGCCATGGTCTTGAAATAAAAACATGACAGTGCGCAAAAAGGAAGAGGAAAGCAGAAAGAAAAAATATCAATAAATAAAAATGGAGACAACAAGTTCAATATCCACATTAATCAAAGAAATTGACAAAAACTAGATAGATAAATTAAAAAAAGATTATTTTGTGCTTTTTGTCTTTTTTTTCCCCTCCTGCATAGGCACAGTAAACATTGGGGTCATTCAAAAAGGAATTCCCTTGCAGGCCACAATATTTTTAACGCTATACATTGATATAATAATTACAAATTCTAGAGTTCAGAACTGCTGTTTCAAATGTTCTTTTATCATGGAAGACAAATGCAAAAAATGGTTTCCATATAAGCATTTAGTCTAGAAAAATTTGAATCACAAAGTAAAATGAGAGTAAGATACCTACTAAATATGTCATACTGAACCATAGAAATAGAATAGATGACTAAAGAAATTCTCCTAAGAATCATCATTAATTCTGATTTTTAAAATTTAAACAAAATTTAATTAATTTATTTTATTACACAAAAAAGAAACATGAGGGGCAGAGTGGTTACGCAAGCAGTAGGCCGTTTGCCTTGCACTTGCTAACCTAGGATGGACTGAGGTTCGATCCCCCAGCATACCATATGTCCTCCCAAGCCAGGAGCGATTTCTGAGTGCCTAGCTTAGAGTAACCCCTGAGCATCATGGGGTGTGACCTAAAAACAACAACAACAATAACAAAACAGTGATACTGATTAGAAGAATTAAGAGAAATAATGTTTCGTCAATTATAGTTATTCAATTTAGATTTTGATTTAATATTCAACAGCATATCTTTAGCCCAACAGATTATAGCACAAGCATGACAAACAAGTCTTATTCACTGCATTTTTTGTAGAGTAAAACAAAGAGAAACACATAGAAAACATCCACTCCATTTAATGGTCGAATTACTAATGGAGTAATGTAGCAACTCAATTATTACACTGGTTATTATCCTTTGTTTGACTAAATTAATTTTGCTAATATACCCTTCTTCTTTTAGTAAAAGTCAAGAATACCTTTGAAGTATAATGAAAAAGGTTTTCTTCATTGCTTTCCCGAATCATGACAGCCATAATGGCTAACAGAAACAGTCTTCTCACCTGCTTAGCAAACTACCTCACCTCTTTAACAATCTGTGCAAAGTCAAATGTTTCTGCTGCCAAACAGAATTTTGAATTCTACAAATCTTGGATCCTTCTTCCTAGAATAAAATCCAAAACTAGATTCATGAAACCAAGCAAAACTCTGCCAAGGCAATTACACTGCTGCTTTCCAATTTCTGTCTGTTTTCAAAGGCAGTTAACAGTGGGAATGGAATTCTGTCAAGAATTAATTATGGAATTAGATGTTAATGACAAGGATGATAGAAAATAGAGCCAATTTGTAGAATTAATTAAAGAATGAAAACTACAATAATATGGCAACAGTGGAGAGAATTTGTAGCTATCACAGCATTTCTTTTCCCCTGGTTTCAGGACATGAGTAAACAATTAGAAGTCTAAAACTCAGACAGAAGAGATGATATAATGTACCTTTCACACTCATCCTCTAGATTAATAATTCTGCATGTTTACCTAATATTTCCCCATAGTCTTCAAGTCCTATTCTCAAAAAACAAATTGAAAAAAACCTCTCAACAATCATATGAGGCAAATGCAATTATTATTTATTTATATTTATATTAAAATTGTGATGGGTGGACACAATGCTGGACAGAATCAGAACTCATTATTTTTGGTCCCTACATCTAATACTGTGCTACTATGACGAAATACCCACTTTTTAACTCTGCACAATATTTTTAAACCCCAGAAGCTCCTACACTTGAGTGGTCAGAGATGATGATAAATGAAACAGTTTATGTCTTATTTAGCTTCCAACAGATAGTGTTCTATTGTCACCCCCACCATTTCCTTTTATGACATGAGTTTTCCATTATTGTGAAGTCGACTGGATCAGTCTTAATTTTCTCTCCAGACCACAGTAACTTTATTAGATACACTGTTTTGAAAGGGCTGCTTAGGTTGAACATTTTGAGGAATAGATTTTCACAAAAGATTCCTCAATAAGTTGTGAAGATTCCATGGCTGTAAAATTATCTAATGCCCATGGGATTGGCACCTTCGACCTCCATCTAGATGAGGTAGGACACAGATGCTGAGACAGACAAACACATCAGACAAATGCATAGACTATCCAAGATTTAGTTTTCCAGGCAGTTTTCAATGGTTGCACAGGTCTGCCATTTGTTCAATACAATATTTTTTCTACACAGGCTCTCAACACATGAGCCATTGTTGAAGGAGACAGTAAGGACAGATAATAAATACATCAATATTCAATAGGTACATGAAGATCAGAGACAGGGGTATTTTTAGAGGTATCAGAAGGTTCCTTAAAATATAAAATCTTGACAGTTTCCTATTTTTCCTCAAGCTATCCCAGTATCCAAGATACCCCAACCGTTTTATTCTAACCATACATGATGCAAATTTGGAACTTGTGGGTATTTTGCCATTTATTCTACTCTTTCCAACTAGTTCTTTTCTGGGTGCATTTGTAAAAACTCTTTGTATTCTAATGCCTAAACTATATTACCTAGGGAAATATCTCATCCTTGAGATTTTTGTTTAGTGGGGTTAATTCTCACAGAAAACGCTTTTCCCTCATCTTTGACCGTAGATAGGAATTTTTTTAACTGCTCTTTAACAAAATTCAGAAAATAACTGTCTTTGCAAATATTAGCTTAGAAAGAGAACAGTGGAAAGAGAAATTTAATGTATTTGATTTTGACTTCTGAACCAAAAGTAAATTATTTAATTGAAAAAACCCTAAAGTCAATTTATATCATATCGAATGTTCCCTTTGACTTTCAGCATTTCAATTCTGTCCAGAGTTTTCCACAAAACACACTAAGAATTTGTATCCTCAGACAATCTGCTTGAGCTAAAGAAGTGAAAAATCTCTTCCCTTTATTTCCTGGATGAAACATGTGGGCTTATAAGCTTGGTATGGTGTCTTCAACATTTTAACTTTGATATATCTAGGCTTCATTCCAACCACAGCCTTGGTTGTCTCCTACAGATAAGATGTGCCATTTATTGGTTCAGAGGAATATTTTGCTCTCTACTAACAAGGCTGTAAAATCTTGAAAACATGGCATGCTTCTGACATCTCCCATCTGCAGTCAATAATAAAATCTTCACCTGCAGTATCAGTGCAGCCAAATTCCTGAGCCTTGGTGAACTTCTGAGCAGCAGCAACTTTGGCATTTGGGCCTTACTTTAAATCTCTTTCTTTGACCAGATTTATTGCATGCAGGCTTTATTTCTGTTTTGGGAGTCCATTACCTGCCCCCTTCTGATTGAATCCTGTACTCTTGGCTCATCCTAAAATCCTATTCAGTGCTGCTGACCATTATATTAATGTCTTAGCTTCCATTTCTAGTTTTCAGTCATGACTTTGTCCATAGAAAGTTTGATCCCTGGAGAAAAACTCTCTGTGAACATCAGCTGCCATACTTGCTGTTTGATTAATGTCTTTTTATCAAGCTCAAACATTCCCAGTTTCTTTTCTACTCCATATCTAAATGAGTCAATAAGAAAGTTTAGTTTTTCTTCTTATTGTACCTCTTTCAATTGTCAGTATGTATCCATGTTCAATTTCAGTGTTCTCTCCCTCAAGCTGTTTGAGGAAACTTTTATTTCAGGCAGAAATAACAGAATATTTAACCCCAAAGCATACTCTGATCACTAAATATTGAACTTCAAGGCAGCTCATACCTTCACTAAATAGTTAAGTATTGAATTCACCTCTTCGTTGGGCCTTTTTCCTTGTACTGGAAACCTCTATTTAAAACCTTCAAGTGGAACATTAATGCTGTTAGTATTCCAGAGGAATAAAAGTAGTGGATAACATCTTTGGTTCACTTACAAAATAATTAGTGTGGCTTATCTCAATTTTCTTCTCCTCTGTTTTTCTGCCAACTTCATTATCACTAATTTCCCTCTCTTTCTGTAATTGTAGAGAATAGTCCTCCTTTTCTTATTTTATTGGGAGTAAAGGGACAAGGTTTGGGGTCACATTATCAGTATTCAGGTTATCCCCTGGCTCTGTACAAGAATTCATTCCTCATAGGAGTAGGGCCTTGTTAAAGTGTTGGGGGTCAAATTGTGGCCAGCCACAATCAAGGCAAGTATTGTATTCCTCAGGATCCACTCACTCTTCTTATTTTTAATATCTGAGTCTAGTAGCAAATCCAGGCTCATTTAGGAAATTTTTCTATCAGTAATCCAAAATTCTTCTATTTTCAATCCACATTTTCCATCCTACTTAGAGTTGCCTCAGCATTTAATACCTTTCTAAAGATCTCATTCTTGGATCATATTTATTTTGATCTATTATTTTTCTCCCAGCTATTATAATCCATGACTTCAAAATTTCACATGTAGTCTCATTCCAAAGTTCTCACTTTTTATTCACTCCACGACAAACCACAAATACCTAATGGAATTGTTAGCATGGTTTCAACATTTTCAATTCTGGTAAACTAGTCTTACTTTTCTTTCTTTAATATGCTTGATTTAATATGATTGATTATCTATTATTTTTGAAATCTTTAATTCTTTTTTAATTGTATTTTATTGAAACCATTGTAATTTACAAAATTCTTCATAGTTGGGTTTCAGATTTCAAAATGAATCGGGGCCAATCCCATCACCAATGTTCACTTGCCTCCCAGAGTATATCTCATATTACCACCAATACCCTTTTCATCTTGCCAGTGTAAAGGTCCCATTTAACATTTACCATGATAGATTTTGGTT
>PVKC010008862.1:0-27553 GCA_004027635.1 Crocidura indochinensis
AACAAAGAAGCCAACAGAGAAATAGAAGGTAAAGCACTGGAAGTAAAAGTCCAGTATCTAATGAACAAAGACAAAAGAAACAATCTAAGAATTGTAGGTATACCAGAAGGGGAGTAAACAGGGAAAGGAGAAGAACAATTAGTCAGAGAGATAATAGCGGAGAACTTTCCCACCCTCTGGAAAAACACATCTGAGCAAAGAATCCCCAACAATTTAGACCCTAACAAGCCAACACCAAGACACATAGTAATACAAATGACAAGAAACAAGGAGAAAGGCTACCTATTTAAAGCAATAAGGGAGAAAAAAACCCTCACATACAAAGGAAGGAACATTAGAATCAAATCAAATCTCCCATATGAAATTCTCCAAGCAAGAAGACAGTGGAACAACATATTTAAACTACTGAATGAAAAGAATGCTCAACATAGAGTCCACTATCCAGCAAAGCTCTCATTCACATGGGAAGGAAGACTAAAATCATTCTCAAACAAAAATGAACTCGCATTATTTGCGCAAACAAAACCGATCCTAAATGAACTACTCAGACGAATTACACAATCCAAACCCCCGATTGTAACAAAAACCACCCTAAACAACATAACTACACAACAGACATCTCTGTCAATAATCTCCTTAAATGTTAATGATCTAAACTCTCCCATTAAAAGACACAGAATAGAGAACTGGATTAGAAAACATAAACCAGATTTTTTCTGCCTACAAGAAACACACATACAAGTACAGGATAGACACAGACTTAGAATAAAAGAATGGAAATCAATTATCCAGGACAATGGACATAAAAAAAGCAGGTCATTCTGATATCAGACCAAATTGCATTCAACCTCAGGAAAGCGATCAGAGACAAAGAGGGTAACTACTTACTGATCAGGGGAACACTAGACCAAGAAGTGCTAACACTGGTTAATATTTACGCACCTAATGCAGAGCCAGCAAAATATGTATGGAAACTGCTTACAAAACTGGAGAAACACATGAAAGGGAATGTGATAGTAGTTGGAGATTTTAATACCCCACTATCATCACTGGACAGATCCACCAGACAGAAAACCAACAAAGAAATAAGAACCCTAAATGAAATACTAGAAGAACTAGGACTAATAGACTTATATAGGGCCCTCCAACCACAGAAAGTAGAATACACATTCTTCTCAAGTCCACACGGAAACTTCTCCAGAATAGACCACGTCTTAGGATGCAAATCTAACCTGCATAAGATCACAAAGGTAAGGATCATAAGAAGCGAGCACTCTGTTGGATCACTATGCAGCAGAGGTCAAAATTGACTGTACAAAGAAGCAATGGAGAAAATCCAACACCTGGAGATTAAACAACATGCTGCTCAAAAATAGCTGGGTCAAAGATGAACTCAAGAAATAAATAAAATTTCTTGAGACAAATGACAATGAAGAAACAACTTGTCAAAACTTATGGGACACAGCAAAAGCAGTAATCAGCAATACAATCCTATATCAGGAAAGAGGAAAATCACAAAATTAACAGCTTAAAGGACCACCTTAAGGAGCTGGAACAACAGCAACAAAGAAACCCAAATACAACCAGAAGATAGGCAATAATAAAAACCAGAGCAGAAATAAACAACATAGAAACTAAGAAAACAATACAGAAAATCAATGAGACCAAGAGTTGGTTTTTTGAAAAAATAAACAAGATAGACAGACCACTGAAAGACTCACCAGAAAAAAAGAAGGAAAACACCCAAATAAGCAGGATCACAAATGAAAGGGGAGAGATTACAACAGAACCCCAAGAAATCCAACACATCATGAGGGCATATTATGAACAACTATACTCAATTAGGCTAGAGAACCCAGAAGAATGTGACAGATTTTTGGAAAAAATACCAGCTTCCAAGACTAGAAAAGGAGGATTTAGAAACCCTAAACAGGCCAATCACCTCAGTGGAAGTCAAAGCAGTAATTAGGAAACTTCCCAAGAACAAAAGTCCAGGCCCAGATGATCTTACAGGTGAATTCTATCAAACTTTCCAAGAAGAATTACTTCCACTGATTCATAGGCTCTTCCACACCATTGAAGATACAGGAATCCTTCCCAATTCCTTCTATGAGACTAATATAATTCTGATTCCCAAAGTGGGCAAAGATACCACGAAGAAAGAAAACTACAGACCAATCTCACTAATGAACATAGACGCAAAAATACTCAACAAAATATTAACGAACGAATACAGCACTACATCAAAAAGATTATACACCATGACCAAGTGGGCTTTATCCCAGGGATGCAAGGATGGTTCAATATACGTAAATCAATCAACATCATAAACCACATCAATAATAAAAAAAGACAAAAACCACATGATCATATCAATCAATGCAGAGAAGGCATTTGACAAAATCCAACACTCATTCATGCTGAAAACTCTAAGCAAAATATCTCAAGATAGTTACAACTATCTATGAAAAGCCCACAGCCAACATTATCCTTAATGGTGAAAAACTGAAAGCATTTCCACTAAGGTCAGGAACCAGGCAAGGATGTCCACTTTCTCCACTCTTATTCAACATAGTCCTAGAAGTCCTAGCAATAGCAATCAGACAAGAGAAGGGAATCAAAGGAATTCAAATAGGGAAAGAGGAACTCAATCTATCTCTTTTTGCAGATGACATGATGATATACATGGAAAACCCTAAAGAGTCCACAGTAAAACTTCTAGAAACAATAAACCAGTACAGCAAAGTGGCTGGTTACAAAGTAAATACGCAAAAGACAGTAGCATTTCTCTATACAAATAATGAAGTAGAAGAGAGAGAAATTAAGACTACAACTCCATTTAAAATAGTACCAAAAAGCATCAAGTATCTAGGAATCAACCTTACATGGAAAGTGAAGGACTTATACCAGGCAAACTTCAAAACACTTCAGAAAGAAATTGAGGAAGATCTGGGGAAATGGAAGAACATCCCATGCTCATGGGTAGGTAGAATCAACATAATCAAAATGACCATCCTACCCAAACTCCTATACAGATTCAATGCAATCCCAATCCAAGTTCAGACATCATTCTTCAAAGAATTGGAACAATCAATCATAAAATTTATCTGGAACCACAAAAGACCCAGGATAGCCAAACAAATACTAAAAAACAGGAATCTGGGTGGCATAACCTTACCTAACCTGAAGCCATACTATAAAGTCATACTGATCAAAACAGCATGGTACTGGTACAAGGACAGAGCCTCAGACCAGTGGGTTAGAACAGAATTCCCAGACATAAGCCCCCAGATATATAGTCAACTGATATTCGACAAAAGAGCCAAGAACTTGAAATGGGACAAAGAAAGTCTTTTCAACAAATGGTGTTGGTACAACTGGAAAACCACATGTAAGAAACTCAAAATTGACCCATACCTCACTCCTTATACAAAAATCAACTCAAAATGGATCAAAGACATCGAAATTAGACCCTAATCTATAAAGTTTATAGAGAATAAATTAGGTAGAACACTCGAAGACCTATATGTCAATAAGGTCTTCGAGAATGGAACACCAATGGCAAGAACTCTAGCGGTAAACATAAACAAATGGGACTACGTCAAACTAAAAAGCTTCTGCATGGCAAAAGAAACCCTACCTAACACAAGAAGACAGTTAACTGACTGGGAAAAAATCTTTTCACCCTTCATATCAGATAAAGAACTGATATCCAGAATTTACAAAACACTCAGAAAACTAAGCTTCCCCAAACCAAATAAAGCCATAAAAATGGGAAGATAAAATGAATAGACACTTCTCTGAAGAAGACCGAAAGATGGCCAACAAACACATGAAAACATGCTCACCTTCACTCATTATTAGGGAAATCCAAATCAAGACAACAATGAGATACCACCTTACACCAGTGAGGATGGCTCACATCAAAAACAATAGGAGCAATCTATGTTGGTGGGGATGCGGCATGAAAGGCACTCTCATTCACTGCTGGTGGGAATGTCCCCTAGTCCAACCCCTTTGGAGAACGGTCTGGAGAGTGCTGCTCAACGAACTCAGAATTGAGCTACCATTTGACTTAGCAATTGCTCTCCTAGGTATCTACCCTCAAGATGGAAGGATATTCATTCCAAAGTATGTGTGCATGTCACTATTCATAGCAGCAATTAGTGTAATAGCCAAGTCTTGGAACCAACCTCTATGTCCAACAACAGATGAATGGATCATTAAGATGTGGTATCTATATACAATGGAATACTACATGGTAGCCAGAAATGATACAATCACAGACTTTGCAGCAAGTGGATGGACCTAGAACATATTGTGTTAAACAAAGTAAGCCAGAAGATGAAAGATAAACACAGAATGATAGCACTATTCTGAAGTAGCTAGAACATACACCTATAACAAATACTCAGGACAGAAACTCCAAACACTGTAACAGTCAACATATACCGGAGAGCAGCACCCAAAACATATGAAAGAGGATCAACACAAACTCCGGACTATGCATTATGCCCCCCCACACACAAAACACAAAAACAAAAACAGCAATAGCAGAAACAGCAGCATAGAAAGACCAAGTAAGTAACCAGCCTTCTACTATAAAGGCCCACAACAAGCCTTTTGGGATCTTATGGAAGCACTCCATAATGATATCTTTCAATGCCTTTATCTTTCTACACTTAAAATAACCTCTCAGCTCTTCTGTCCACAGACGTTCGTGGAAACAAAGCGAGGACAAACCAAGAATGCATCTTGGGGCTCAATCACACAGATACCATACCCAGATTGCACTATGAGAATGCCCCGATAAAACTCCTTTAACACACCCTTTATCTCTAGGTTACACCTTCAGATAGGACCAGAAGCACAAGATCACCCAGACCATCAAAGCAGCGACTGTGACCTACAGACTTACACTACAGGCTCTACTCATCTAACACACTCAAACTAACATTCCCTTGCTCTTTTCTCCACTCTTCTCACTACTGTTTTTTTCTTCTTATTTTTCTCTCCTTTTCTGTCCTTTCCTTCTAATTTAATTTCTCTTTTCTTTCCTGCCCCTTCCATATACTTTCCCCTTCTCCCTCTTTTGAAGACTTGACCATCCCTCCACCCCTCACTCCCACCCAAATCCCCCAACTTATTAAAACTCTTCATCCTCAGTCCCCAAACCAATAGGCATCAAGAATGACCTTCTACCCCAGCGATCCAGTGTCCAGCACCCAAGCAAAGGGACAACCAGTTAAACCTGCACCTCGCCCCTTCAAAAAAAGGCAATCAACTCCCCTCCTGACTCATGCTGCATGATTCTCCTTACCAACCCTTCCTAACATGGACAGTTACTTGAAACCTGACTTAACTCTACAAGTATCCCCCCAATGCATCAACTCCTCCCAAGTCCTTTTGCCAATCTCAAGAAGGTCAGGTTGGGAGATGAAAAGGCCCCCGGGAACCCACATCCACAAGAAAATCTCAAATGACAAAGGGGAAACCTATACTACCATCATAAGTATTAGACCTGTATTACACTACTTCTTTACATGCCTTACCCTAAATGCAAGACACTCTCCTGCATCACCTGGTGGCTCGAGCTAATTTAATTTAATTTAATTTTTATTATTTATTGTTATTTTTTATTATTTTTATTTTTATTTATTTTTTCTTTTCTTTTTTCTTTACTTCATTTGGTAAAAACCTTTTTATTTCTATTTTTATCTTCCTTGGGGTTGTGACCTGTTTTAGTTTTCTTCTCTCTCCACCCTCAATGCACTGGGAAGATAATGCAACACCTTTTCTCCCTGCAAAGGCACACTAAGAAAAAAGGGGGGGAATCTATAAAACCGAGCTCTTATTCATTAGGGATAAGAACTCATACTTGTTTACAATACAGGGGTACCTCCTACCTTGTAAATATGTCACGTGGACCCAACTTAGACCACAGGTGATCAGACACCAACCGTCCAGCCTTGAACCCTGGATCACAATCATAGAAATGACATACTTCATCACAACAACCACAGGAAACAAATACCAACTGGAACATCCGTAATAGTGCTC
This sequence comes from Crocidura indochinensis, assembly GCA_004027635.1. NCBI lineage: Eukaryota > Metazoa > Chordata > Mammalia > Eulipotyphla > Soricidae > Crocidura > Crocidura indochinensis. The sequence goes on from PVKC010008862.1 coordinate 6,061, forward strand.
GGACACCAACAAGTCCCAGCCCTATTATGAAATACCCTGACAACGAGGAAAATGGGATCAACTCGACCTAAGAGCAAGGTATCCTACCTCACCAGCTAGCAATAAGACAAAACCAGAAGACTTGTTACCCTTTGGTCTATCCATATGCCAAAAACGTGATCTACAGACAACTGGTTGACAGAACCATGGCCAGGCTGTATGTATACAGGGACCAATAAAAAAGCCCTAGTCTAGGGCGAGAACTATGACCGACATATGACCCTAGTTCCAAAGATCTATCTGAGACTATTGCAACAGAAGGGGATTCCTGGAATCCCCTTTGTCAGTGAATCTGACAAAAGTGAAAAATCCTTACAGTCTGGAATACAAATAGAAAAACAGAAACCTGTTTTCACTGGATTATAAAATTTGGGTAACTCGTGTTACATGAATTCAATGTTGCAGTGCTTGTATAATATTACAGACTTGACTCAGTATTTTTATCAAGATCATTATAAAAAAGATATTAACAGAGAAAATCCAAAGGAACATAAAGGTAAATTAGCAGATGAATTTGGTCATCTTATCAAAATCATGGGAAATGGATGTCATAAGGATTTCAATCCTGAAAGCTTCAAAGCAACAATAGGTTTACTCAATGACCAATTTGCTGGACACAACCAACAGTATCCTCACGAATTATTAATGTTTCTTATAGAAGGACTACATCAAGATTTGCTTAAAAATTCAATAACAGATGAAACTGTACACCTTATAGACAATGATAAATATGAATAATTTATGGCTTGCAAATCTATTATCTACAATATCTTTCAAGGACAGTTTAAATCTATACTACAGTGTCTTACATGTTACCAAAAGTCTGAGGTTTATGAAACATTTGTTCAGTTGTCCCTGGCTGTCAAGTCTGCAGATAAATGTACTTTACAGGAATGCCTGATTGAATTTTTTAAAGAAGATTTCAGAGATAGCAATAGAATTCACTGTCATAACTGCCATACTAAAAGGGATTTTTCAAAGAAGACATATTTATGAAAAATACCTCCCGTATTGATAATTCATTTGAAACGTTTTGCTTTTGATGGAAAGCATTGTAAAAAACTGTACATTTATGTGGATTTTCCTTTGGAAGACCTCAATTTAGCAGAATTCACTCAGGAAGATAATAACAAGATTGAAAAATATAATTTATCATCAGTATCAAATAATTTTGGTCAAGTTCATTATAGACATTGTACCTCATATTGTGAAATTGCCACAAAACAGTATTGGATCAATTTTGATGATAAGAAGATCGAGAAAATTCCTATTGCATCGTTAAAATCCACAGCAGCATATATCTTGTTCTATATTTCTCAGAGATCTACTATTAATACTTAATGATCATTTCCTTTATTTGTCGATTATCATTGATGTTTCATTGGTCATTTTTAGGTAGGATTGCTTAATAGTAATGAATACGATGAATCCCCATTGTGGGATGCATTTATGCCTTAATTTCAATATTGTTCTAGGTCATTATTAATTAGAAAATTTTGCAATATATTGATGCTACTTAAGACCTATATGAGAGAAAGATTCTTAATCATGTTAATGTTGCTTTATGATTATGTATTGGTATATATTCATTTGACAACTTTTGACTTTTCCTTGTAGCATCAGTGTTTTATTGCTATTAACATAGATTTTGAAATGGAGGTATAATCATACTTTTTGGGTAGATTCTTTTCACAGTGCTCATTATTGATGACTGATTATAATATATTTTTGTTTCATATTTGCATTATGGAATTTTATGGTCATGTTGTGCATGAAATTCTTGATCATCAAGATTTACTCGACTTTGTTTTAAAAAATTTTTGTTATTGTAACTTTTTGTTATTGTATCCATAATATCTATCTAAACAGTTTTTCCATTATGGTATTTTCAATGTGTTTTTCTTTTTTTATTCAGTTAAAATTTTTTTCTTTGACTTTATTTTGATTCTTGCCTAATAGATATTTTTGATAATTATGAGTGAGTGTTATTCCCATAATTTTTATAATATGTATTTGCATGTCTATTGGTCTTATATTTTTGTATATGGCCCTATTTTCCTGACACTTTATCCCTTAATTTATTATTTCTCACTATTCAATTTTTCTTTCTAGTTCTTAACCTTTTATTTGTAGGAATCTCATCGCAATTTAATTTAATTTAATTTCTTATATCAAAATGAGGAATGCATCATTAACTGTACCAGGGCTGTGTCCTGTATCAAATTGCAACTTGTCTTTCCTGATTCATCAAATGTCTTTGATTGGACTTTTAGGAGTTCTATACTCCTTATCTTTTGAGAGTAACTTTGGACTTGGTAAAAAATTTTTTAACATATATTTGTATTATGATTAGAATCTTTTAAAGTATATTTAATTTTGTGCTTTTGTGATTAGTGTAATTAATTTTTTAATTAATTGAAATTAATGTTTTTAATCTTTATGTAATATTTCATTAAAGTTTTTTTGTAATTATGTGTCTGAGGTTAAATACTGTTGCATTGTATTGTATATTATTATTGTATTGTATTGTATATTATTATTGTTTGTTTACAAAAAGGAGGAATTGTGTAATTTTTATGATGCTGTCTTTGCCTGTCACTCCACCTGGATCTTCCAGGTGAGGGCGATTAAGGAATGATAATAAAGAACTTGTAGGGGGGGCGGGAGGTGGCGCTGGAGATAAGGTGCCTGCGCTAACCTAGGACAGACCACGGTTCAATCCCCCGGTTCCCCATATGATCCCCCGTACCTGCCAGGAGCGACTTCTGAGCGAATAGCCAGGAGTAACCCCTGAGCGTCACTGGGTGTGCCCCCCCAAAACAAAACAAAACAAAACAAAGAGCTTGTAGGGGAGGCTATTGGGGCTTTTTGCCAGAGCTGACGGCTGGATTGGAGGGATGATTGAATTGTCATCAGACTGTCAAAAACCTTTGGTCCCTAAATTCTGTGTCTGAAGTGGATTATTTTGTGGGGGATTTGTTGCTGGGGTCTCCTCTAAGAGGAGGACAGAGGAAGGAAGTTTAATATTTCCTTTTGGAAGTTACTGTTAGACTCTCAGACCACCAGCAAGGGGTTTGACCTCCCCCCACATAAACCCAAAAAACAATCCGAAAGATCAACGAAGGTTGATTCTTTGGTTCTTTTCAAGTTGTTTCTTTGAAAAAATAAACAAGATTGATTGACCATTGGCAAAATTCACAAAGAAAGAGAGAGAAACCTGATAACCCATATTAGAAATGAAAAGCGGGAGATCATGACAGATTTTTCAGAGATCCAAAGGGTAATCAGAGACTGCTTTGAGAAACTTTATGCTACTAGACATGAGAACGTAGAAGAAATGGATAAATTCCTAGACACTTATAACCTTCCACGGTTAAGTAAGGAGGATATAGCATATAGAAACACCCCCATCACCATGGAGGAAATTGAGACTGTAATCAAACACCTGCCTGAAAAGAAAAGCCCAGGCCCAGATGGATTTACTAATGAATTCTTTCAAACCTTTCAAGAGGAGCTACTACCAAATCTAGTCAGGCTCCTCCATGAAATTGAAAAAATGGGAATATTCCCAAACAGCTTTTATGAAGCCAACACTACCTTGATACCAAAACCAGACAGAGATGCTCCCAAAAAGAAAATTACAGACCAATATCTCTGATGAATGCAAATGGAAAAATCTTCAACAAAATCCTGGCAAATAGGATCCAATAGATCATCAAGAAGATCATACACTATGACCAAATAGGTTTCATCACAGGAATGCAAGGATGGTTTAACATCCTTAAATCTATCAACATCATACAAAACATCAATAACAAGAAAAATAAAAATCACATGATCAATAGACTCAGAGAAAGCATTTGATAAGGTCCAAAACCCATTCTTGATCAAAACTCTCAGCAAGATGGGAATGAAAGGAACCTTTCTCAAGCTAGTTGAAGCAATCTAGCACAAGCCAATGGCAAATATTATTCTCAATAGAGAAAAACTAAAAGCCTTTCTCTAAATTCTGGTACAAGACAAGGCTGTTTACTCTCACCACTCCTCTTCAACATAGTACTGAAAGTACTTGCTATAGTGATCAGGCAAGAAAAAGATATCAAAGGCATCCAGATAAGAAAAGAAGAATTCAAGCTCTCAGTGTTTGCAGATGACATGATACTCTGCTTAGAAAACCCTAAAGACTCTACCTAAAAGCTTCTAGAAACAATAGACTCAAAATAGCAAGTTGGCAGGCTACAAAATTAACACAAAGAAATCAATGACCTTTTTATACACTAATAATGATAAGGAAGAGATGGACATTAAGAAGGAAATCCCGGGGCCCGGGAGATAGCATGGAGGTAAGGCGTTTGCCTTTCATGCAAAAGGTCATCGGTTCGAATCCCGGTGCCCCATATGGTCCCCCGTGCCTGCCAGGAGCAATTTCTGAGCATGGAGCCAGGAGTAAGCCCTGAGCAATGCCGGGTGTGACCCAAAAACTAAAAAAAAAAAAAAAAGAAGGAAATCCCATTCACATTAGTGCCACACAAACTCAAATATCTTGGAGTCAACTTAAACAAAAATGTGAAGGACCTATACAAAGAAAACCATAAAACCCTGCTCCAAGAAATAAGAGAGGACACATGGAAATGGAAACACAGTACCTGCTCATGAATTGGCAGGATTAAAATCATTAAAATGGCAATACTCCCCAAAGCATTATACAGATTTAATGAGATCCCTCTAAAGATACCCATGACATTCTAGAAAGAAGTGGATCTAACACTTATGAAGTTAATCTAGAACAATAAACTCCTGTGAATAACTAAAGCACTCCTAGGAAAAAAGGAAAATGGGAGGCATTACTTTCCCCAACTTTAAACTGTACTACAAAGCAGTAGTTATCAAAAATGCATGGCATTGGAATAAAGACATACCCTCAGAACAGTGGAATAGGCTAGAGTACAAGTGGTGGTAGGGTGAGATGGAGGGAAATTTGGGATATTGGTGGTGGGAATATTGCACTGGTGAAGGGGGTGTTCTTTACGTGACTGAAACCTAATCACAATAATATTTGTAATCAACATGCTTAAATAAAAATATTATTTAAAAAAGGGATGCAGAAGAAGAAACACAAATAAAAGATCAAATTCTGGGATGCAGAAGAAGAAACACAAAGAGCACAGCAAAATGGTAAGTTAAGAAGAAGAAACACAAAGAACAGATCAAAATCAGCATGAAGAAGAAGAAACACCAAGAATAGAGCAATATCAACAATGAAGAAAAACATTAAAAAACAGAGAACAGAGCAAACTCAGGATGAAGAAGATACACAGAAATCAGAGCTAAATCAGGGAGAGAAAGACAAAGGAGTGAGCAAAATCAGTGATGAAAGTAGAAAGACTAGGCATCTCAAAGAGTAGGGCAAAATCAGGGATATAGAATATGTAACACAAAGTGTAGACAGAATCAAAAATGAAGAGAGTATAAGAAACACAGGGAACACAGCAAAATCAATAATGAAGAACAAAGAATAAGAAACACAGAGAACAGAGCAAAAGCAGGAATGAAACAGAATGAAAAGGAAACAGAAAAAATCACTGAAAAAAACAGGGATGTAATATAAAAAAAGAAAGAGCAGAGTAAAATCCGGAATAAGTAAGAGAAAAACAGAGAACAGCGCAAATTAAGGGATAAAAATATGAAAAAAAGATGAACAGTGCAAAATCAAGAATTAAGAGAAAAGAATCCTAAATACAAACAACTTCAACAACAACAACAACAACAAAAAACAGAAATGTAGTATAGGAAACACAGGCTATAAAAATTAGGACTAAAGAACAGAGTATAAGAAATTCAAAGAACTGAACAAAAAGAGGGATGCAGAAGAAGAAACACAAAGAAGAGATCAGACTCGGATGCAGAAGAAGAAACAGAAATAAAAGATCAAACTCAGGGATGCAAAATCAGCACAGCAAAATCAGGAATGAAGAAGAAACATGAATATCAGAGCAAGTGCAGGGATGAAGGAGAAGAAACACATAGAACAGAGCAAATATGTGATGAAGAAGAATGAGTAAGAAGAAAAGAAGGGAGCAAAATCAGGGATGAAAAACAAGAAACACACAAAAAAGCAATCTCATGAATGAAGAAAAAGAAACCAATAAAACAGCGCAAAATCAGGGATAAGAAACAGAAAGAAGAGATCAAACTCAGGGATACAGAAGAAGAAGAAGAAGAAGAAGAAGAAGAAGAAGAAGAAGAAGAAGAAGAAGAAGAAGAAGAAGAAGAAGAAGAAGAAGAAGAAGAAGAAGAAGAAGCACAAACAATAAGAGCCCAGCAAACTCCAGCATGAATAAGAAAAACACAAAGAGCAGAGCAAAATAAAGATAAAAAATTTGAAACACAAAGAACAGTGCAAAATCAAGGATGAAGGGAAAAGAATCAGAAACACAAATAACTCTGCAAGAAAAAAATAACAGAGATGTTGAATAGGAAACACAAAGAGTAGGAAAAATCAGGACTGAAGAAGAGAGTATAAGAAACACAAAAAAACAGATCAAAAAGAGGGATACAGAAGAAGAAATACAAATAAAAGATCAAATTCAGTGACGGAGAAGAAAAAACACAAAGAACAGAGCAAAATCAAGGATGATGAAATTAGAAACACAAAGAACAGTGCAAAATCAAGGATAAAGGGAATAGAATCCTAACAACTTAAAAAAAGATGTAGTATAGAAAACACAGAGTATAAAAAATAAGGACTGGGGGCCTGGCAGTGGCGCTGGAGGTAAGGTGCCTGCGCTAAACTAGGACGGACCACGGTTCGATCCCCCGGTTCCCATATGTTCCCCCGTGCCTGCCAGGAGCGACTTCTGAGCGCATAGCCAGGAGTAACCCCTGAGCGTCACCAGGTGTGGCCCAAACCCCCCCCCCAAAAAAAAGGACTGAAGAAGAGAGCATAAGAAAAACAAAGAAACAGAAAATCAGAACAAAAGCAGGGATAGGAAGAAGAAACACAAAGTATAGAGCAAAGTCAGGATGAAGAATAGAGACAGAGAGGACAGCAAAATCCGGGATGCAGAAGAAGAAACACAAAGAACAGAGCAAAATGAGGTATTAACAAAGAACGATCAAAATCAGGATGTAGCCCGGGAGATAGCATGGAGGTAAGGCGTTTGCCTTTCATGCAAAAAGGTCATTGGTTCGAATCCCGGTGCCCCATATGGTCCCCCGTGCCTGCCAGGAGCAATTTCAGGAGTAACCCCTGAGCACTTCCGGGTGTGACCCAAAAACCAAAAAAAAAAAAAAAAATCAAGATGTAGAACAAGAAACACAAAAAGCAAAGCAATCTCATGAATGACGAATAAGAAACCAATAGAACAGTGCAAAATCAGGGATAAGAAACAAAAAGAAGATATCAAACTCAGGGATACAGAAGAAACACAAAGTATAAGAGCACAGCAAACTCTGGAATGAAGAAGAAAATCACAAAGAACAGAGCTAAATAAAGATAAAAAATATGAAACACAAAGAACAGTGCAAAATCAAGAATGTAGGGAAGAGAATCAGAAACACAAATAACTGTGTAAAAAAACAGAGATGTAGAATAATCAGGACTGAAGAAGAGATTATAAGAAACACAAAGAACACCCTGGAGCCTTCCTTGGAGGTGAATTGATACCCTAGAAAGGGGAAAGAAGCTGAATTCTGCAGGAACTAGGATGCCAGCACCTATCTCTGACTGTCTCCTATGCTGTGATGCATTCTTGGCCTGATTTCCTCCTGTGTGTGATTTCATCTGTGAACGGCTAGCCTTCCCTGGAGGTGAGTTGATATGCCCAGAGAGGGAGGAGCAAGAGGTGCATCATTTACCCAATGAATACAACCACAACACAAAGAAAAAACCCGCAATACAAGTGTGACAATGGTGAAACAATGCAGGTCAGTGCCAGACATAGAGAATGAAGATGGCAACTCTGATGACTGGAACATGGCCAACCGACTAGTTAGTCTCTCAGATTTAGAGTCGAAATATAGAAGATGTTCAAAGAACTCAAAGAAAGTATAGAAGAGAACACTAATAAGAATCAAGAGAATATGAAGATAGAAATCAGAAAACTCCAAACTGAAATTTCAGGTCAAATAACAGGTCTGAAAAACACAGTTGATGAATTGAAGAAAAAATGGTTGAGCTTTCCCACAGGTTAACAGCAGCTGAGAATAGAATCTGTACACTGGAAGATGAGATGAATAACAATTCCATACAGCAGAAGATATTGGAAAAAAGCCTTAAAGCAAATGATCAAAAAATGGAAAAATTACTCAAAGAATGGGAACAGATGAAAATAGAAGTTTATGATAAGCTCAACAGAAACAACTTAAGAATCATTGGAGTCCCAGAGACCCAGATTCCAGGAAGAATCAATGATCAAGAACATCATTAAAGAGAAACTACCAGAGCTAAAGAATACATGCAATCAAATCCTGCATGCCCAAAGAGTACCAACTAAAAGAGACCCCAGAAAAAACGCCCAAGACACATTCTAGTCACAATGACGAATCCCACAGAGAGAGACAGAATTCTGTAAGCAGCAAGATCCTTGAGATTTACTGCAGACCTGTCACCGGAAACACTCAAGGCCAGAAGGCAGTGGTGGGACATAGTGACAAAACTCAATGAAATAAATGCTTCGCCTAGAATACTGTACCCAGCAAAACTCACTTTCTGGTTTGAAGGAACAATACATGGTTTTACAGGCAAACAACAGCTCAGAAACTTTACAGACTCAAAAGCATTCTTTTTTTTTTTTTTTTTTTGGTTTTTGGGCCACACCCGGTGACGCTCAGGGGTTATTCCTGGCTATTCGCTCGGAAGACGCTCCTGGTAGGCATGGGGGACCATATGGGGAACTGGGGGATTGAACCGCGGTCCGTCCTAAGTTAGTGCAGGCACCTTATCTCCAGCGCCACCGCCCGGCCCCTCAAAACCATTCTTAAAAGAAAAACTGAACGGCCTACTTTAAGACAAGACTGACCACCAGACATACCAAACTTCGATATAAAGATGGCACTAAGTCCCAGGACAATTCTTTCTCTCAATGTCAATGGACTAAATGCACCAGTTAAGAGACACAGAGTGGTTAAATGGATCAAAAATCTCAATCCAACCTTCTACTGCCTACAAGAAACACACCTGAATAGTCAGAACAAACATAGACTCAAAATATAAGGCTGGAGGAAAATCATCCAAGCAAACAACACTCATGAAAAGTTGGAGTGGCCTTACTAATATCAGATGATGCAAACTTTATACTTAGGAAAGTTGTAAGGGACAAAGAGGGACATTTTGTATTAATCAAGGGACATGTACAGCAGGAAGAAATCACTCTCCTAAACATATATGCACCGAAAGAGGGGCCAGCAAAATATTTCATAAAATTGTTGACAAATCTGAAAAGTAATATCAATAACAACACAATAATTGTGGGAGACCTCAACACGACATTGTCAACACTTGACAGGTCAACCAGACTGAAATCCAACAAGAATATACTAGACTAGAAAAGAGAAATGGAAGAAAGAAGCCTAGTATATATTATATATATATATATATATATATATATATATATATATATATATATTATACAGGACACACCATTCCCAGAAGCCTGAATACACATTTTTCTCTAATGTACATGGGACATTCTCCAGGATAGACTACATGCTAGCACATAAAACATACCACCATAATATAAAGAGGATAGAAATTTTGCAGGCTAACTTCACTGATTACAAGTCCCTGAAATTATATGTAAACTACAAAGGGACACAGAAGAAAAACTTTAATACCTGGAAGTTAAACAGCCTAATACTGAATAACCAGTGGGTCTGAGATGAAATCAAAGAGGAAATCAAAACCTTCCTGGAAACAAATGACAATGGAGACACAAACTATCAGAACCTATGGGTCACAGCAAAAGTGGTACTGAGAGGAAAATTCATAGCTTTGTAAGCACACATCAGGAAAGAAGAAGAAACATGAATATCAGAGCAACAGCAGGAATTAGGATAAGAAACACATAGAATAGAGCAAAATCAGCGATGTAAAAGAACAAATAAGAAACAAAGAACAAATCAGGGATGCAGAATAAGAAACACAAAGAACAGTGCAAAATCAGGATGAATGATAAGAAAACACAAGACCAGAGCAAAATCAGGGAAAAAGAAGAAACAGAGAACAGAGAAAATCTTGAAAGAAGATACACAATTCAATTTCATTTAGAAGAGCTAAACACAAATGAAGAAGAAAAACTGAGAACATAGAAAATCAGCGAAGAGGAAGAAACCAAAAATCAGAACAAAAGCAGGGATGAGGAATAAGAAACACAAAGCACAAAGCAAAGTCAGGAATGAAGACAAAGAGGACAGCAAAATAAGGGATGCAGAAGAAGAAACACAAAGAACAGAGCAAAATCAGTGATGAAGAAGAACGAATAAGAAATAAAGAATGGAGAAAATCAGGATGAAGAATAAGAAACACAGAAAACAAAACAATCTCATGAATGAAGAATAAGAAACCAAAAGAATAGTGCAAAATCAGGGATAAGAAACAGAAATAAGAGATCAAATTCAGGGATACAGAAGAAGAAACACAAACAATAAGATCCAGCAAAATCCAGAATGAAGAAGAAAATCAGAACAGAGCTAAATAAAGATAAAAAATATGAACCACAAAGAACAGTGCAAAATTAAGGATGAAGGGAAGAGAGTCAGAAATACAAATAACTGCAAAAAATGTAGAATAGGAAACACAAAGAGTAAAAAAAATCAAGACTGAAGAAGAGAGTATAAGAAACACAAACAACATGAAAAAGAGGGATGCAGAAGAAGAAACAAACAAAAAATCAAACCCAGGGATGCAGAAGAAGAAACACAAATAAAAGATCAAACTCAGGGATGCAGAAGAAGAAACACAAAGAACAGAGCAAAAATCAAGGATGATGAAAGAAGAAATGCAGAACAGTGCAAAATCAAGGATGAAGGGAAAAGAATCCTAACAATTTTATAAAACAGAGAAGTAGTATAGAAAACACAGAGTCAGAAATACAAATAACTGCAAAAAATGTAGAATAGGAAACACAAAGAGTAAAAAAAATCAAGACTGAAGAAGAGAGTATAAGAAATACAAACAACATAAAAAAGAGGGATGCAGAAGAAGAAACAAACAAAAGATCAAACCCAGGGATGCAGAAGAAGAAACACAAATAAAAGATCAAACTCAGGGATGCAGAAGAAGAAACACAAAGAACAGAGCAAAAATCAAGGATGATGAAAGAAGAAACGCAGAACAGTGCAAAATCAAGGATGAAGGGAAAAGAATCCTAACAATTTTATAAAACAGAGAAGTAGTATAGAAAATACAGAGTATTAAAAAGTCAGGACTGAAGAAGAGAGTAGAAGAAAAACTAAGAAAAAAATTAAAAAGCGGGGCTAGAGAGATAGCATGGAGGTAAGGCATTTGCCTTTCATACAGAAGGTCATCGGTTCGAATCCTGGTGTCCCATATGGTCCCCCGTGCTTGCCAGGAGCAATTTCTGAGCTTGGAGCCAGGAATAACCCCTGAGCACTGCTGGGTGTGGCCCCAAACCCCCCAAAAAATCAAAAAGTGAGATGCAGAAGAAGAAACCCAAACACTAATAGCACAGCAAAATCAGGAATGAAGAAGAAGAAACACAAAGAACAGAGAAATGTCGGCAATGAAGAAGAAACATGAATATCAGAGCAAGAGCAGGGATGAAGGAGAAGGAACATATAGAACAGAACAAAATCAGTGCTGAAGAAGAAGAACAAATAAGAAACAAAGAACGGAGCAAAATCAGTGATGCAGAAGAAGAAACACAAAAGATCAAATTCAGGGATGCAGAAAAAGAAACACAAATAAAAGATCAAACTCAGGGATGCAGAAGAAACACAAAGAACAGAGCAAATTCAAAGATGAGGAAAGAAGAAACACAAAGAACAGTCAAGGATGAAGGGAAAAGAATCCTAACAACTTCAAAAAGCAGAGATGTAGTATAGGAAACACAGAGTATAAAAAATCAGGACTGAAGAAGAGAGTATAAAAAACAAAGAACAGGTCTAAAAGAGAGATGCAGAAGAAGAAATGAAAAGAAGAGATCAGAGTCAGGGATGCAGAAGAAGAAACACAAATATTAGTAGCACAGCAAAATCAGGAATGAAGAAGAAACACAAAGAACAGAGAAATGTCAGCAATGAAGTAGAAACATGAATTCTCAGAGCAAGAGCAGGGATGAAGGAGAAGGAACACATAGAACAGAGCAAAATCAGAGATGAAGAAGAACAAATAAGAAACAAAGAACAAATCAGGGATGCAGAATAAGAAACACAATGAACCGTGCAAAATCAGGATGAATGATAAGAAACACAGGAACAGAGCAAAATCAGGGAAAAGAAGAAACAGAGAACAGAACAAAATCTTGAAAGAAGATGATACACAAAGAACAGAGCTAAACAACAAATGAAGAAGAAAAACTAAGAACATAGAAAATCAGCGAAGAGGAAGAAACCAAAAATTGGAACAAAAGCAGGGATAGGAAGAAGAAACACAAAGTATAGAGCTAAGTCAGGAATGAAGAATAAAGACAGAGAGGACAGAAAAATTCGGGATGCAGAAGAAGAAACACAAAAAACAGCAAAATCAGCTATGAATAGCAAATAAGAATCAAAGACAGAGCAAAATCAGGGATGAAGAATAAGAAACAAAAAAGTAATCTCATGAATGAAGAATAAGAAACCAATAGAACAGTGCAAAAGCAGGGAAGAGAAACAGAGGGAAGAGATCAAACTCAGAGATACAGAAGAAGAAATACAAACAATAAGTGTACAGCAAACTCCTGAATGAAGAAGAAAAGCACAAAGAACAGACCAAAAAAATAAAAAATATAACACAAAGAACAGTGGAAAATCAAGCATGAAGAGAAAAGAATCTGTGTTTTTCCTACTTCGTTCTTTTTCTTTTGCTCTCCACGTGCAACATTACACATTTAAAAACTGAGAATGCTGTGTTCTTCTGATTCTTCCTGTTCTTTTCTGATTTTGCTGTCCCTGTGTTTCTATTCCAAACCATTGTGAATATTGCTGTATTCTTTGTATTTCCCCCTCTCTTTTTTGAATTTGCTCTGTTCCTTATGTTTCGAGTTTACTGTTGATGCTTGAGCAATTTTGCAGTGATCTTTGTGTTATTCCTACTGCTTTCTCTTACTTTTGCTTTCCGTGTGCAAAATTACCCATTCAAGGATGACAATGCTCTGTTCATCATGATTCTTCTTATATGTTGGTTACCATGACCTGACAGTGGCCATTTTGTTACAGCCTTTCTGCCATTTTCCAGTTCTGCATCTGCAAACTGTCTACATGCTGTTTTGCTACAAAGCCCCTGAGCTAGCAGGAAATAGGCAGTCACAAAAGTAATAAATAACTCTTTAACCCAGAGAAGAAGGACACGGCCTGGTACCACTCCCAAGAATGGAACTACTCCCCTAGCCCACATGCTTGAGTTAACAAGGTATTCATTATTGTTCTGTGCAACATTGTTTTTACAAAGTTATTTCTTGCCTAATCATAAATCTGTTAAGAGCTTAAGAATGTGGTCAAGCAGACCCTTCCCAGGGTCCATGGGGTATTTCCATGGAAACTGCTAATCTGGCATGACTTGCAAGATTGTCTTGCCCCCTACACCACTGCCCACTTTCCATATTTGGGAAATAATGTTACCTTCTTTGTTCCACCCAACTTGTGCTGTGCTGTGCTTATACCATATTTGGAATAATGAAGTGGCCTGCGTGCCAAAAGAATGATTGACATTCCCTTTGCCTGCCCCTCTTTACCTTGTCTATATAAGCAGAAGCAGATCACATTAAAATTGCCTTTGATCGGTCTTTTCCGTCTTGGGTCAGTTATTGATAACCTCTCAGATTTCTTACAGGTGTGGTGTGATCTAAGCCTCGCAAAATAAAGGTGCAGCTGTCTGTGAGCCTCTCATTGATTCCCAGCTGGCCGGGCCCCTTCGGGGGGCTTTCAGGACACCCGCACTTATACTTTTTTATTTTGCCGAGCTCTGTTTCTGTTCTACTGCTCTGTGAATATTGCTTTGTTTTTTGTATTTCTTCATCTCCTTATTTGATTCAGCTGTATTCTTTGAGTTTCTTCTTCTGTCTTCTTCCTGAATCTTGAACTATTTTGCAGTGATCTTTGTATTTTCCCTCCTGCTTCTTAGTTTTGCTTTCCAAATGCTATTTTACACAATTGAGAGCTGACAATGCTGTGTTCATGATTCTTCTTATTCTTTTCTGATTTGAATGCATTGTGTTTCTATTCAAATGCTTTGTGAATATTTTCTTGATTTTTGTATTTCTTCATCTCCTTATTTGACTCACCTATGTTCTTTACGTTTCTTCTTTCTTCTTTTTTTCTGAATCTTAAACAATTTTGCAGTGATCTATGTGTATTTCCCACTGCTGTCTTAGTTTTGTGTTACAAGTGAACACAAGTGAACTATTACCCTATTAACAGAATTTTAATAAGAAGGAAAATTTGGATGGGATTGAGGGGTGAATGGATAGTCGGATTCCTAGAAGGTGAAAAGAGGGAGGTATATGGAAGGGGCAGGAAAGAAGAAAAGAGAAAATAAGATTAACTAGGAAAAGAGAAAGAGAAAAAAGGGGGCCGGAAAAATAGCACAGTGGTGTTTGCCTTGCAAGCAGCCTATCCAGGACCAAAGTTAGTTGGTTTGAATCCTGGTGTCCCACACAGTCCCCCATGCCTGCCAGGAGCCATCCCTGAGCAGACAGCCAGGAGCAACCCCTGAGCACCACCGGGTGCGGCCCAAAAACAAAAAACAAAAAAGGGAAAAAAAAAGAGAGAGAAGTGAGAGGATAGGAGAGAAGAGCGTGGGCATGTTATGTTGCTTGGATATGTTCGATGAGTAGGCCCCGTAGTATAAGTCTGTAGGTCTCAGTTGCTGTTACAGTGGTCTGACTGGTCATATGCTTCAAGTCCTAAAAGAAGGTATAACCTAGAGAAGAAGGGTATGTAAAAGTATTTTATCGAAACGATTTCATATTGCAACCTGGGTATGGTATCTCATGTAGCTTAGCTCCGAGGTGTCATCTTAGGTTGTCCACCCTTTATATCCAACAAAGCCTGTGGACTGAAAAGCTGAAAGGTTATTTTAGATATAGTAAGCTTAAAGTATTGACACCTATTATTTTGAAGTGTTTCCCTTGGGTTCAGTCATTTCCCATGGTACTCTTTACCTGTAATCTTGTATAGGATCCCTAAGAGATTATTAGGGGCCTTTGTAGTAACCGATTGATTACTTACCTGTTCTCTCTATGCTGTTGTTTCTGATGTTGCTGTTATCTTTTTTGTTTGTTTGTTTTTCATGCCACACCCATTTGATGCTCTAGGGTTACTCCTGGCTAAACGCTCAGAAATCACCCCTGGCTTGGGGGGACCATATGGGGAGCCGGGGGATTGAACTGTGGTTCTTCCTTGGCTAGTGCTTGCAAAAAAAGCACCTTACCTTTAGCACCAGTTCACCGGCCCCTGTTGCTGATTTCTTTAAGGTATAATGTGAGGTCGTGAGTATGTGTTGTTCCTCTTTCATGTGTTTAGGGCATTACTGCCCAGAATTCGTGTAATGTTACATGTTTGGAGTTTCTACCCTGTTTACTCCTGTTGTTTGATCTTTGAATATTAGTTGTATATGTGGTGTAGTTTCTAGGTGTTTCAGAATAGTGCTACCATTCTGTGTTTATCTTTCATGGCTTACTTGGTTTAACATAATATGTTCTAGATCCATCCATGTTGCTGCAAAGTCTGTGATTGTATCATTTCTGACTGCCATGTAGTATTCCATTGTGTATAGATACCACATCATCTGTTGTTGGGCATCGAGGTTGGTTCCAAGACTTGGCTATTATGCTGAGTGCTGCGATAAATATTGGGGTGCATACATATTTTGGGATGAATGTCCTTCTGTCTTGGGGGTAGATACCTAGGAGAGCAATTGCTGGGTCAAATGGCAGCTCGATTCTGAGTTCCTTAAGCACTCTCCAGACTGCTTTCCATAGGGGTTGGACTAGGGGACATTCCCACCAACAGTGGATGAGAGTGCCTTTCATACCACATCCCCACCAACATAGATTGTTCCCATTATTTTTGATGTGAGCCATCCTACTGGTGTGAAGTGGTATCTCATTGTTGTCTTGATTTGAATTTCCCTAATGATGAGTGATGATGAGCATGTTTTCATGTGTTTGTTGGCCATCTTTCGATCTTCTTTGGAGAAGTGTCTATTCATTTCATCTCCCCATTTTTCTATGGTTTTATTTGGTTTTGTGGTGCTCATCTTTCTGAGTGCTTTGTATATTCTGAATATCAGTCCTTTATCTGATATGATGGGTGAAAAGATTTTTTCCCATTCAGTTAACTGTCTTCTTGTGTTAAGTATGGTTTCTTTTGCCACGCAGAAGCTTTTCAGTTTGGTGTAGTCCCAATTGTTTATGTTTGATGCTAAAGTTCTTGCCTTTGGCAATCTATCATCAAATACTTTTTTGATATATAGGTCTTTGAGTGTTCTGCCTATTTTTTCTCAATAAACTTTATAGATTTGGGTCTGATTTCAAGGTCTTTAATCCATTTTGAGTTGACTTTTGTATATGGGGTGAGGTATGGGTCAATTTTTAATTTCTTACAGGTGGTTCTCCAGTTGTACCAACACCATTTGTTGAAGAGACTTTCTTTGTCCCATTTCAAGTTCTTGGCTGTTTTGTCAAATATTAGTTGACTGCATACCTGGGGATTTATGACTGGAAATTCTGTTCTAACCCACTGGTCTGAGGCTCTGTCCTGGTACCAGTACCATGCTGTTTTGATCACTATTGCTTTTGTTTTATTTATTTTATTTTTTGTTTTTTGTTTTTTTGGGTCACACCCGGCAGTGTTCAGGGCTTACTCCTGGCTCCATGCTCAGAAATTGCTCCTGGCAAGCATGGGGGACCATATGGGGCACCGGGATTCGAACTGATGACCTTTTGCATGAAAGGCAAATGCCTTACCTCCATGCTATCTCCCACCCCCCCTTTTTTTTGGTTTTTGGGCCACACCCAGTGACGCTCAGGGGCTTCTTCTGGCTATGCGCTCAAAAGTGGCTCCTGGCATGGGGGACCATATGGGAAACCGGGGGATAGAACCACGGTTCGTCCTAGGCTAGCGCAGGCAAGGCAGGCACCTTACCTCCAGCGCCACCGCCCGGCCCCCTAACTATTGCTTTATAGTATAGCTTCAGGTTATGTAGCGAGATGCCACCCAAGTTCTTGTTTTTAGTATGTGTTTGGCTATCCTGGGTCTTTTGTTGTTCCCGATACATTTTATGATTGATTATTCTAACTCTTTAAAGAACGATGTCTGGATTTGGATGGGGATTGCATTAAATCTATATAGGAGTTTGGGTAGTATAGTCATTTTGACTATGTTAATTCTACCTACCCATGAGCATGGGATGTTCTTCCATTTCCTTAGGTCCTCTTCAATTTCTTTCTGAAGTGTTTTGAAGTTTCCCTAGTATAAGTCTTTCACTTCCGTTGTAAGGTTGATTCCTAGGTACTTAATGTTTTTGTTACTATTTTAAATGCAGTTGAGTTCTTAATCTCTCTCTCCTCTACTTCATTATTTGTATAGAGAAATGCTACTGTCTTTTGTGTATTGACTTTGTAGCCAGCCACTTTGCTGTATTGGTTAATTGTTTCCAGGATTCTTACTGTGGTCTCTTTAGGGTTTTCAATGTATATCGTCATATTATCAGCAAAAAGGGATAATTTGAGTTCCTCTTTCTCAATTTGGATTCCTTTAATTCCCTTCTCTTGTCTGATTGCTATTGCTAGGACTTCTAAGATTATATTGAATAAGAGTGGAGAGAGTGGACAACCTTGCCTTTTTCCTGACCTTAGTGGAAATGGTTTCAATTTTTCGCCATTGAGGATAATGTTGGCTGTGGGCTTTTCATAGATAGCTGTAACTATCTTGAGGAAGCTTCCTTCCAACCCAATTTTGCTGAGTGTTTTCAACATGAATGGGTGTTGGCTTTTGTCAAACGCCTTCTCTGCATCAATTGATATGATCATGTGTTTTTTGTTTTTCTTGTTGTTGATATGGTGTATAATGTTGATTGATTTACTTATGTTGAACCAGGCTTGCATCCCTGGGATAAAACCCACTTGGTCATGGTGTATGATCTTTCTGATGCAGTGCTGGATTTGATTTGCTAAAATTTTGTTGAGAATTTTTGCATCTATGTTCATTAGTGAGATTGGTCTGTAGTTTTCTTTCTTGGTGGTGTCTTAGCCATCTTTGGGAATGAGTGTGATATTAGCCTCATAAAAGGAGTTGGGAAGGGTTCCTGTCTTTTCAGTGGATTAAAAGAGCCTGTATATCAATAGTAGTAAGTCTTCTCTGAATGTTTGATAGAATTCACCTGTAAAACCATCTGGACCTGGACTCTTGCTCTTAGGGACTTTCTTAATTACCTCCTCGATTTCCTCTGGAGTGATCGACCTGTTTAGGTTTTCTAGATCTTCCTTTTCCAGTCTCAGAAGCTGGTATTTTTCCAAGAATCTGTCTACTGGGTTCTCTAGCCTGAGTATAGTTGTTCATAATATGATCTCATAATATGTTATATTTCTTGGGGTTCTGTTGTAATCTCTCCCCTTTCATTTGTGATCCTATTAATTTGGGTGTTTTCCCTCTTTTTCTTGGTGAGTCTTGTCAATGGTTTGTTTATTTTTTCAAAAAACCAACTCCTCAACTCATTGATTTTTTGTATTTTTTTAGTTTCTATATTGTTTATTTCTGCTCTGGTTTTTATTATTTCTTGACCTCTGGTTGTGGTTGGATTTCATTGCTGCAGTTGTTCCAGTTCCTTGAGGTGATCCTTTAAGTTGTTGATTTTGTCATTTTCCTCTTTTCTGACATAAGCCTGTATTGCTATGAGTTTCCCCCTGATCACTGCTTTTGCTGTGTCCCACAGATTTGTCAAGTTGTCTCTTCATTATCGTTCATCTCAAGGAATCTTTTTATTTCTTCCTTGAGTTGTTCTTTGTTGTTGAGTAGCATGTTGTTTAATTTCCAGGTGTTTGATTTTCTCTATTGCTGCTTCTTACAGTCAATTTTTACCTCTGTTGCATAGTGATCTGATAGGGTGCTTCTGATAATCCTTACACTTGTGGTTTTATATAGGTTATATTTGTATCCTAAGGCATGGTCTATTCTGGAGACGGTTCCATGGGGGCTTGAGAAGAATGTATATTCTGCTTTTTGGGGGTGGAGGGACCTATATAAGTCTACTAGCCCTAGGTCTTCTAATTTTTCATTTAGGGCTCTTATTACTTTGCTATTTTTCTGTCTGCTGGATCTAACCAGTGGTGATAGTGGAGTATTGAGATCTCCTACTGCTATCACATTTCCCTTCATGTGTTTCTCTAGCTTTGTGAGTAATTGCCTCACATATTTTGCTGAGTCTACATTAAGTGCATAAATATTGACCAGGGTCAGTACTTCCTGATCTATTGTTCCCCTGATCAGTA
This sequence comes from Crocidura indochinensis, assembly GCA_004027635.1. NCBI lineage: Eukaryota > Metazoa > Chordata > Mammalia > Eulipotyphla > Soricidae > Crocidura > Crocidura indochinensis. The sequence continues at coordinate 25,749 of PVKC010008862.1, forward strand.
TGTAGTGACCTCCATGTCTCTGATCACTTTCTTGATGTTAAATGCTATTTGGTCTAATATTAGGATGGCTGTCCCTGCTCTTTTTTTGTTTTCCATTGGCCTGGACAATTGATTTCCAACCTTTTATTCTAAGCCTGTGCCTGTCCTGCATTAGTAGGTTTGTCTCTTGCAAGCAGCAGAAGTCCGGTTTATGTTTTTAATCCAGTTTTCTAGTATATGCCTTTTAATGGGAGAGTTTAGACCATTAACATTTAGGGAAATTATTTTCAGAGAGGGCTGTTGTGTAGTTGCATTGTGTGGGCTTGTTGTTGTTGTTACAATTGGGGATTTGGATTGTGTAATACATCTCGGAGTATGTTATTTAAGATTGGTTTTGTTTGCGTGAATATTACAAGATTGTTTTTATTTGAGAATGTTTTTAGTTTTCCTTCCCATACGAATGAGAGTTTTGCTGGATATTGGACCCTAGGTTGGAGATTTTTTCATTCAGTCGTTTGAATATGTCATTCCACTGTCTTCTTGCTTGAATTGTTTCAAATGGGAGATCTGGTTTGATTCTTATGTCCCTTCCTTTGTACTTGAGGTTTATTTCTCCCTTATTGCTATAAAGAGCTCATCTTTCTCTTTGTTTTTTGCCTTTTGGATTACTATAAGTCTTGGTGTTGTTTTATTAGGGTTTATTTTTATTGGGAACTCTTTTCACTTCCTGGAACTGCACCTCAGCCTCTTTCCAGAGGGTTGGAAAGTTTTCTGCTATTATTTCCCTGACCACTTGTTCTTCCCCTTTCCCTGTTTCCTCCCCTCCTGGTATACCTACAATTCTTAGACTATTTCTTTTGTCTTTGTTCATTAAGTACTGGACTTCCTCTTCCAGTACTCTGACTTTTATTTACTTGTTGGCTTCCTGGTCATTTTTAGATTGCAGTTTTTCTTCGAGTTGTTCTATGCGCTTCTCAAACTGTGAGAGTCTACTTGCACCAAGGAAGGAACAGGCTGGATCGCTAGCGGATTAAGCGCGGGTGGGCAGTCTTCCCTACCTGTCCTGGATAGGAGTGCTGAGGCAGGAACTGGCTGGATCGAAAGACGGGCTCAGTGCGAGTGGGCGGGCTTCCCTAACTGTCCTGGGGCAGGGCGCCGAGGCAGGAGCTGGCTGGATCCCTGGTGAACTCAGCACGTTGGGCTGGCATCCCTACATGTCCTGGGGCGGGGCGCCGAGGCAGGAGCTACCTGGATTGCTGGTGAACTCAGCGAGGTGGGCTGGCATACCTAACTGTCCTGGGGCAGGGCGCCGAGGCAGGAGCTGACTGGATCCGATGGCGGACTCAGCACGGGTGACCGGACTTCCTTACCTGTGCTGGGGTGGAGCACCAAGGCAGGAGCTGGCTGAATCCAAAGGAGGACTCAGCGGGTGGCCGGACTTATCTACCTGTCCTGGGGTGGGGCTCCGAGCAGGAGCTGGCTGGATCGGAAAATGGGCTCAGCGGGTTGGGCTGGCATCCCTACCTGTCTGGGGCGGGGCACTGAGGCAGGAGCTGGCTGGATCCAAAGGTAGGCTCAGTGCGGGTGGGCGGACTTCCATACATCTCCTGGGGTAGGGCACTGAGGTAGGAGCTGGCTGGATCTGAAGGCGGGCTCTGCGCGTGTGGACGGGCTTCCCTACCTATTCTGGAGAGGGGTGCTGAGGAAGCAACAGGCTGGATCGCTAGCAGATTAAGCGCAGGCGGGCAGTCTTCCCTACCTGTCCTGGAGAGGAGCGCCTAGGCAGGAGCTGACTGGATCTGATGGCGGACTCGGGTGACCGGACT
>PVKC010008863.1:0-27536 GCA_004027635.1 Crocidura indochinensis
GAAAGAGATTAATTAAATATAGGTCTGTGTTGCTTCTGTGTATGTGTGCAATCTAGTTGTTTTTGCAAGGGTCAGTTTTTTATAACCTCCCTTTCAGTAAATCTTTGAAGATTGATTCACTTGTCATAAATGTTATCAGATCTTATTTTTCTAAAAAGGTACTTATCCCTTCCTCAAGTCTAGACAATGGCCTTGCAGGATAGTGGACTCTACATTGAAGACTTTTATTTTCTGGTATTCTTTTTGTATTGTGATATTAAACAAACAGAAATGTTTACCTTTCTCCCCTTCTCTACTCTTATTTCAGGCAACAAGGGAAGCCATTACTCAGCACTGCACTGACCTTGGTAATTTGCTGGGCAAGGAGAATGACGTGGCGCTTATTATCGATGGTCACACTCTGAAGTATGCACTTTCCTTCGAAGTGAGGAGAAGCTTCTTAGATTTAGCACTCTCCTGCAAAGCAGTCATTTGCTGCAGGTAGGCATGCACAGAATGGAGATTGTCTTGTCTTAATATATCTATATCCTCTGTATATATGATATACTCAGTGCATGGGAAAGCTACAGGTACAGTTTTGCTTCTTTAAAGATAAAACAAAATGATAATTTTTTTAAAAATTCATTCACAAGTGTTATTGATGAATTAAGAGGGTCTTAGTTTTTTTTTTCTTTATTTACTTATGAGAAAAGAGGAGCCTCAGATCACATTCACCCTGGTTTAGAGAGAGAAATTCATTGGAAAAGCACCTCATGTTGGCATGGGAAATCAGAAAAGTCCTTTCTACATCATAGTGGTGTTTTGGTTTGAGGTGCAGCTTTCTAGGTGTGTTGGATCTGGATAACTGTTTCTCAAGTTTGGTGGGTATTGCTTTCCAGAAAGAAAGAAACTGATTGGATGCAGGTTATTCACCGTTTGGGATTAAAATTAACCAGAATCTAACTTACCCTTGGGTAAGTTGATTACTAAGTACTTGATGTTTTGGTTTTTTAATGTCATTTAGGTTAGCATTGTTACATTCTGATGGATGAATGGTTCCCTTTTGTAGAGGTTTGAGAATTAGACAGTGTTATAAACAAAACAAACTGCTGTAAACATGACTGAGATTACCATCATTATTCACAAAACAATTTCAAATGCAAGAGGAAAGTTTTATTTTTCTGAAAGTACTTTGGACTTAAGATAGTACCTGTTAATGTTGAAATGCTCAAAGCCTGTTATTTGATTAATAAGCTTTTTTATTTGCCTGCTTTGTTTAAAAAACATATTTTTTTGTTTTATCCTCATTTTTTTCTTTTTTGGTTCACAAGTGGTGATGCTCAGGGGTCTGACTACATGATCAGAAATAGCTCCTGGCTTGGGGGACCATATAAGACTCCAAGGGATTGAACTGTAGTCTATCCTAGGTTAGCCGGTGCAAGACAAATGCCCTTGTGCCACTGTTCTGGTCCTTTGGTTGCTCCTCTTTCTTTTCTTTTTTTAATTTTTAAAATTTGCTTTATTATTTATTTTTTAATTACAAGTTTTTCACAATTATATTTAAGGTATATGGTTACAGTGAATTAGGGCAAAATTTCCATCACTAGTGTTAACCTCACTCTGCCACAATTCCCAACATGCCTTAGCCTCATGGGCTGCTAGTGTAACAGGTCATTTTTGTGTATAGCTTGTTATAGTTTGGATCTCTTGATTTTACTGTCATTAACTTTGGGTTGGGTATTTAGGGCTGATCACTTTTTATGCCTCTCAATGATCATGAGACTGCTTTGCCCCTGGTACCAATCACTTCTCTTTCCTCAAATTATAGGAAGACAGAAATATGAGACAGAACAATATGATTCATGTTCTATGTTTTTTTAAATGAAAAGAAAAAAAACAAAAGAAAAAGAAAAAGCAAGCAAGCAGGTAGGAACTTATAGAAGCTATAATATAAGCTTAAAAGAAGAAATAAACAAAAATAAAGAAAAAGAAAAAATAAGGGGGGGCTGATGTGGTAAGGTTTTTTATTGTTTATGTTGTTATTTTGCATAAGCACAGTAAATATTGGGGAAATTAGAAAGGAAAATTCCTTGCTTAAGAGATACAGGGTGTCTCCACCATTGAAGCATACTATCATGAGACCAACTACAGACTGGACATGTTCATTGTTGAACCCCAAGGTCTTTATTTATGGTGCCAGGAAATGTCCTGCTCAATTGTGGTTATCAGTCTGTCCTCTGTAATTGAAGATCTTGGTTTTTACACCAATCCTAGAATGAAGTCTAGGATAGAGGTTTTCTTTATTGTTCCAGAAACTCTGCTCACTCACAGTTGTTGCAGTCAATCTTATGTAATTAGTGATCTTGGTTTTTGCACAGATCAAAGGAAGAATGATCCTCTGATTTCTTCTCATCGTTAGGTGATGAGGTAGGGCAACCTGCCTTAGTGTTGACTGTATGTTGTATGTTTTTTTTGTTTGTTGTTTGTTTTGGGGGGGGTCATACCTGGCAGCACTAGGGGTTACTCCTGGCTCTGTGCTCAGAAATTTCTCCTGCCAGGCTCGCGGGACCATATGTTATGTGGTGAATTGAAATGGGGTCCATCCAGGGTTGGCCTAGTGCAAAGCAAATGCTCTACTGTTATGCTATTGTTCCAGCCCCAAAAGGATGTCCTATGAACCTATGCTGACAAGTTGGTGGCAGAATAGTATTAGGGACTCCCCGGGGGGGAGTTTGATTCCTGGTGCTGCTGCAAGAAACTGCCAGTCTAAGGTTGGGATCTGGGGTTCAGTGTTGGACGGTCAATGTTCAATCACATGTGGTCTAAAGTCAAGTCCCCATGACATATGTTCAGGGTGTGAGGTGCCCCTGTATTATAAAATGTATGGGTTCTTGGGGCTGGAGCAATGGCTCAGCACAAGGGTGTTTTCCTTGTACGCGGCTAACCTGGGATGAACCAGGGTTTGATCCCTAGTGTCCCATATGGTCCCCCAAACCAGGAGTGATTTCAGCGCAGGCCAGGAGTAACCCCCGAGCATCACTTGGTTGTGGTCCAAAACTGAAAAAAAATTATGGGTTCTTATTCCTAGTAGATAAGAACTTGTTTCTTTACATAAGATTTCCCCCATTTTAGTGTCTATGCAAAAAAAGAAAGATGCCATATTATATAGTTGGTGCATTTGGGGGTAAAAATGACAGGCTGTACAATATCTGTGCCTTGGTTTTGAACTGAGCTTTTATCTCAAGCAAGACTTTTCTACTAGAATTTTATACTAAAGTGAACCAAAACAAGCAAAAATAAAAATTAAAAACAGAGAGATGGAGGCTGCTATATTTACATTTGGAAATAAACACACTAAGATGTATAAATATTAAGGAAATAAATGTACAAAGAAAATATAGATATATGCAATGAGTATTTTGCGATAGTCTTGGGCAGGGGATGAGAACCCAGGGCACATTTTTGTCCCACACTGTGGTCTCATTTGTCTGAGAAAAGTTTTGAAGCAGTAAAGATTCAGGTAGTGTCTTTGAGCTGGGGTTCCTCTGAAGCTGAGCCCAGTAGAAACAGTCCATAATGGGGGTGGATGGGAAAAAAAAGGGCTGAATAGAATGAGTCAGCAGGAGTGGTGGTTACAGTTTCTTGACAGGGTGAGAGATGTGGGGCTTAGAGAGTAGGGTGTCTTTTTGCTTTGGGAGATGAGAGGCAGCTTGTTGAGGCAGGGGAATGATCTTGGTTCCTAAGGAGCTTATAACTGAGTGTAAAGCAGGTTAAGTAGAGAGAAATAATGGATCAGGATTGAGGGGTTGAGAGAATAGGAGTTCTGAATGTGGGTCGAGAGGGTAATATATAGCTGGGGCTATCTACATTATAGGAATGGAAGTTTACGGTATAGTTTAGGCAATCATAGCAGAATTCACTGCATACAAACTGATGCCTACTTATAGACAGACATGAGATATCTATTTAAAGGTTGTAGTTGGAGACCTGATCCTTATGGGGTGGGTCATAGCACTTAAAAATAATTGAAAAGAAAAATAAATAAATTTCAAAAATAGGTTTAAAAAAAGAAAAAAAGGAAAACCATAAATTGGGCCAGCATCTCAGAGAGGAATAGTTTTCCAAATTCTAGGCAGTTCATCAATGGCTAAATGAATATTTTGGGAATAGATTGTGCATGGAGAATGTTAGGATATACCTAATTTTCACATATAGGGTACTCAAACTCCCAGCTAACACCATGTATGAAAGTAAAATCCAAATGGATTACAGACTTTGATATCAGGCCTGAAACCATAAGGTATATAGAACAACACGTAGGTAAAAACACTCCATGACATTGAGACTAAAGGCATCTTCAAGTAGGAAATAGCATTCTCCAAACAAGTGGAAGCAGAGATAAACAGATGGGAATATATTAAGCTGAGAAGCTTCTACACCTCAAAGGAAATAGTGCCCAGGATACAAGAGCCACCCACTGAATGGGAGAAATTATTCACCCAATACCCATAAGATAAGGGGCTATTATACAAAATATACAAGGCACTGACACAACTTTACAGGAAAAAAACATCTAATTCCATCACAAAATGGAGAGAAGAAATGAACAGTTGCCTTGTCAAAGAAGAAATGCAAATGACCAAAGGACATATGAAAAAATGCTCCACATCACTAATCATTTTGATGAAAATCAAAACAATATGAGGTACCATCTCACACCTCAGAGATTGGCGCACATCACAAGGGATGAGAATAAGCAGTGCTGATAGGGATGTGGAGAGAAAGGAACTCTTATCCACTGGTTGGAATACCTTTTAGTCCAGCCTTGATGGAAAACAATATGAAGATTCCTCAAAAATTGGAAATTGAGCTCCCATACGATCCAACTATACCACTCCTAGGGATATATCATAGGAACACAAAAATGCAATTCAAAGATCCCTTCCTCACACCTATATTCATTGCAACGCTATTTAGAATAGCCAGAGTCTGGACAACCAAGATGCCCTTCAACATAAGAATAAAGAAACTGTGGTACTTTTTTTTGTTTGTTTGTTTGTTTTTGGGGGTCACACCCAGCAGTGCTCAGGGGTTACTCCTGACTCCATGCTCAGAAATTGCTCCTGGCAGGCACAGGGGACCATATGGGGCACCAGGATTCGAACCGATGATCTTTTGCATGAAAGGCAAACGCCTTACCTCCATGCTATCTCCCGGGCCCCGAAACTGTGGTACTTATACACATATGCATATCCACATATGCAGCTGTCAGTAGAGATGAAGTGATGAAATTTTCCTATACATGGATGTACATTGAATCTATTATGCTGAGTGAAATAAGTCAGTGGTAGATAGATAGACACAGATGGTCTCACTCATCTATAGGTTTTAAAAAATGTCAAGACATTATTGTAATAATCCCAGAGACAATAGAGTGAAGGACTGGAAGGACTGACCCACAATATGAAGCTCACCACAAAGAGTGGTGAATCCTGTTAGGGAAACAAATACACTAACAACTAACATGACAAAGCTAATGAGTAATGTAGAATGCCTGTCTTGAATACATGCACGGATGAGGGAGGAGGGAGATTAGGGCATCAATGATGGAAATGTTGCACTGGTGAAGGAGGGTGTTCTGTTTATGACTGAAACCCAATTACTTATGCTTGTAATTATGGTGCTTAAATATTTTATAATAAAAATAAAAAAGAAATTACCACCTTCAGGAAAGAAAAAGTATAGTGTCGTCATACATACTTTTGGAAGAATGTCTTTCTATCCTTGGGTATCTACTGCTGAGTCATATGGCAGCTCAATTTTGAGTCTTTTGAGAACCCTCCATACTGTTCTCCATATAGGTTGAACCAGGCAGCATTCTCACCAGCAGTGGATGAGAGTTCCTTTCTTTCTGCATCCCTGCCAACAGAGAGTGGTCCCATCATTTTTTATATATGCCATCCTCATTGGTGTAAGATGGTACCTCATTGTTGTCTTTATTTGGATTTCCCTAATGAGTGATGATGAGCATGTTTTCCTGTGTCTGTTGGCCTTCTGTTGGTCTTCCTCAGAAGTGTCTATTAATTTCTTCACCCCATTTTTTATTGGAGAATTCACCCATTAACATTTAAGGAAATTATTAAAGGGAGGGTTGCTGTTCAATTATATTGTTTTGGGCTATTACTTTTTGGGGATTTGGTTTGTGTAATTGACCTCTTAGTAGTTTATTTAGTGTCATTTTGTTTAACACAAATAATACAATTACTTTTTTGTCTGAGGGTGTTTTTAACTCTCCCTCTCTTGTAAATTAGAATTTTGCTAGACAGTGGACTCTAGGTTGGAAGTTTCCTTCATTTAGAAGTTTAAATTTGTCAATTCACTGTCTTCTTGCCTGAATTGTTTCAAATGGAAGATCTGGTTTGTTTCTTATGTTCCTTCCTTTGTACTTGAGATAATTTTTCTCCCTTATTTCTTTGAAAAATTAATCTCTGGGGCCGGGCGGTGGCGCTGGAGGTAAGGTGCCTGCCATACTGCGCTAGACTTGGACGGACCACAGTTCTATCTCCCGTGCCCCATATGGTCCCCCAGGCCAGGAGCGATTTCTGAGTGTATATTCAGGAGTAACCCCCTGAGTGTCACTGGGTGTGACCCAAAAACAAAAAAAAAAGAAAAAATTAATCTCTGTTTTTTTTTTTCATGTAGATTGCTATATTTCTTGGTGTTTTTCTGTTAGAGTCTATTTTGTTTGATCCTCCTTTTGCCTCTTGGATTTGTACAGGTACCTCTTTTCAGAGAGTGGGAAAATTCTCTGCTATTATTTCCCTTGCTATTTGTTCTTCCCCTTTCTCTTTTTCTCCCCCTCTGGTATTTCTATTAGTCATAGATTATATCTTTTGTTTTTGTTCATTAAGTAACTTATATTTTCTTCCAATGTTTTGTCTCTCATTTCTTTATTGACCTCTTTGTTGTTGTTGTTGGCTTGTATTTTGTCTTCAACGTTCTTCCATACAATTCTCTCTGTGTGTAATTCTGCTATTATGGCTTGCTAGCATGTTTTTTTGTTCCCTTGGTTCCATTTGTATGAATTCTCACATCTTCTGATAACTTCTTCTTTGAGTTGGTGAATTGTTCATCTATGGATTTCTTAATTTTTTTGGTTAGTGATTCCTTGAATTCCATTGCTAAGACATTAAAGGCTGCTTTTAGTTCCTCATCTATAGGGTTTGTGCACTTTGGGAGTCTTGGATATTTGTTAGGATTTCTTTCTCTTTCCCTAACTGGTGTCTTATTTTCTCCATTGATTTTTGCATTGGGTGGGTTGGAACACAGGAGTTTCAGAGTTTTTTTAAAATAGTGGTCCATTTAATTGTGTAAGAGGTGGTTGTAGGTATATCTGTTTTGGGGTTTATTTATTCTATCTAAACGAGGTTTCCCAAGTATGAAAGAAGTGTGGTACACTAATTTGATGGTTGTTCTTCCGGGTTTGGGCTATATAATTTCATGTGTGCTTGGGGCTTTTATAATGGTGGCTGGGAGTTCCAGAGTCGAAAGGGTGGGGGAGGGGCTTTTTTTTTTTAACCAGTTACTGGTGACCCATCATTCCTTCCTCACTACCCCTGCTGAGGTAGGATCCATGAGAATAGGCTTGAGAGTGTGTTGAGGTGTGGCTGATTTCACTGACCTTCCTATTCCCAGCTGGCTTAGGGCTTTTGTGATGGCATCTGGGAGAAGAAACATAGTTTGTATCTAAAGTTGTCTTTGACATTTTCATAAAATCCCCTTACTAAAATGCTTTTAACTTACTGCATGCATTGGCCCTATGGTTTTGAATACGGTCCAGTTAGAATAAGTAGCTGTCTAAAAACGGGCAGTCTGGAGTAGTTGGTGGTGGTATGGGATACACTCTGGGAACATTGTTAGGGAGGTTGATACTAGTGGTAAGATTGTTCCTGAAACATTGTATGTCTAAAACCCAACTATGAATAACTTTGCAAATCCACAATGGTTTAAATAAAATGTTTTAAAAGAATGAGTAATTATCATGTAGGCAAGACATTTTTGTTGTTTCTTCTTTAGTAGTGTGTCTCTACTCAGACCTTTCAGATAATGTCTGTTTGGGGTGTCCAACAGATCATAGGCACTTTTTACTGCTTAGTCTCAGGAACAGTGAATCTTTTCTTTCTAGCAGGGGTCCTCAAACTTTTTAAACAGGGGGCAGTTCACTGTCCCTCAGATCGTTGGAGGCCGGACTATAGTAAAAACAAAAACTATGAACAAATTCCTATGCACACTGCATATATCTTATTTTGAAGTGAAGAAACAAAATGGGAACAAATACAGTATGTGGCCCGCGGGCCATAGTTTGAGGACCACTGCTTTAGAGTATGCCAACAGAGTCCAGTGAAATCTGAATGGCTGCTAGTGAAGCTTGTGTGGTAAAGGAATGTTCTGTGTTTCCAGAGTGCTAGAGAAACATGTTAGTGAGTGTTTTGAGAAAAAAAAGGTGTTTTAAAACTCTTTTTAATATTCAAGTCAAGCAGTTTGGTGTACTTGCAAGGGGTCTTCCAGGAAGTCTGAAAACGAAAGACCACACTTCCTGGTATTATGGGATCACCCTTTTCTAATTTTTTGAAAAACAGGTGTTTTTCATGCCATGCAATTCATCCATTTAAAGTATACAAGGCAATCATTGTTTTTAGTATATTTATATTTTATGTCCATCATTATGCCCAATTTTGGACTATTTTAATTTACCTCAATAAAAACTTTCTTACCTTTACTAGCCAATTCCTCACCAAATTATCAACTATGTGACCTTCTTTAAATATTTTCTTATTTAGTTGATTCCATGTGAATGTATTTACATAAATAAATTTATAAGTAAATACATTTCATGTGAATGTATTTACATAAGCAAATACATGGTCTTTTTCAGATTGTTTTCACCTAGCATTGCATTTTCAAGAATCCTACAAATTATAGAATGACTCAGTACTTTATTCCTTTTTATAATTGGGTAATATTCTATTGAATGGGCTTGACATATGCAAACTATACCGTTTGATATGTCAGTCTTTATGCTATTTGACTGTCAGAACTAATGAAGAATCTTTTATGAGTTTCTGTTTAGACATCTGTTTTATTTCTCTTGAATACACATCTAAAATGGAATTTCTGACTTATATTGTAGCTTCATAGTTCACATCTTAAAAAACTATCAGACTATTTTTCAAACCTGCAATGTGTGAAGTATGTGAGAGCTTCAATTTCATCACTTTATATGAACATCTATTTTTAGATAGATTTAATTTTGGAATTTATTTTATTTTATTTTGTGGTTTTTGGGTCACACCCGGCAGTGCTCAGGGGTTACTCCTGGCTCCATGCTCAGAAATTGCTGCTGGTAGGCTCGGGGGACCATATGGGGCACCGGGATTCGAACTGATGACCTTTTGCATGAAAGGCAAACACCTTACCTCCATGCTATCTCCCGGGCCCCTGGAATTTTATTTTTGATTTTCTGCTTCCCTCCTTTGTTGTTTCTCTTTTGGGGAGGACTGGTGTTCATACCTGCTTGGTTGTGGTGTACACACATTTGGTTGTAATCCTTACTGGGTGTCACCCATCTTGTTGCACAGTTTATAGTCAGTCATGGTACTAATAAGGTGTCTCACAATGTAGATGGATTGCTATTGCACTTGTTGTTTTAGGATTCAATATACTTAGTTGTGGTGCTCAAGCATGTTCTGGTTGCAGTGTTCCTGGAGATTTCTGTGGTGCTCACATAATCTGTTTTGTGCTTCACAATGTTGCTCATATTCATTGGACATCGCACACCAGGTACTCAGGTTAGTGGTGCTGCTTGTTCATAAATAACTATGTACTAACCTGGCTGAACACCAGACAACATATACTTGATGGATGTGTGTGAGTCAGTGAGTGAACTAGGACCTTGTGCTAGTCCATATCCAGGACTTCCTGATTTTTGTTTGTCTGCTTTTCAGTATAGTATTCTTAGTGTGAATTAGTATCTCTGCGACTTTTTTTTACCATGATTACTAGTCGTGCCTATTGGCATTTGCATATCTTCCATAGTAAACATCATATTTTATGATTTAAAGATTTAAAGATATGATTTAAAGATATCTTCAGTATTTTGTCTTTAATACTTTTGAGAATATTATTTTGCAGTACAATTTTTGTTTTGTTTTGGGGCCACAGTCAGTGACACTCAGAGGTTACTCCTGGCTATGTGCTCAAAAATCTCTCCTGACTTGGGGGATCATATGGGAAGCTGGGGATTCGAATCACAGTCTATCCTAGGCTAGCGCTGATAGGGCAGATACCTTACTGCTCTGCGCCACAGATCCAGTCCCTGCAGTACAATTCTGAAGTGTAATTTATCTTTTCTTCCTTGTGTCCCTGGGAGCATGTCTAACATGCTTTCCCTTTAAAATAGCCAATTCTATATTTTGTTTCCTGAATTCCTTTTGGAAAATTTAGAACAAGCTTATGCAAATGACTAGAAGGGTGTAAAGAGTGGTGATGAAGAGCATCCTTTTCATTTCCCCTTAAGTGTGTTCATTCAAGTTGTTGAGTGAGTATGGCTTGGTTTCTGCGTAACCTATCACATTATGCCATAAAATTCCCTGTGAAGATCATTCCTTTTTCCACGACCAAGTTGTTGGACAATTAGCTAATCACTATAATTTCAGTTTATGAGCTTCTGCACTAGAAACAAGAAACAGCAGGAATCAGCATGGAAAAATCTGGCCAGCTGTTAACTAAAGTGGGATACTATAACTTCATGGTTTTTCAAAGAGAAATCAAAATGAGTCCATTTGGATTTTCTGGAGAGGGCTAGGAAAACTTTCAAGGCTTTAGCGCAATGTGTTCTTTTCTTGCCAGGTGCTTGACACTTAAGAAAAACTTCTTTCTCCATTTTTTAGTGTGTGTGGGGGGGTTCCTTTTAGAATGCTTTGTATACATATTTAAAAGCTTCACAGGAAAGGACTTCAAACTGGAGCTGAAAATGAAAGAGGAAATTTCAAATTAAATGTTGTTACTGTCTACAAAATAGAAGCACTCATTGAAAAGAGGAGACTAGGATAATGCACTGTTTTAGTTCTTCCAGAGATGTTTCTTGGGTTTCTCATACTCAGAATGAAAACAATTCTATTTTATTTTCAAATTTCCAGTTTTTAAAGAGAACTACCATATAACTTCCCAATTCTAATATATATCCCCAAATAATTGCAACAAGTCATCAAAGATAGCTGTGGAAAGAGTTCTAGAAGTAGCACACATGCCTAGTACATATAAGGCCTGGTTGGGTTAGCTTCCCAGAACAAAGTTCTCTCTTACACACTTAAGCACTATTGCTGTCACTTTTATAGTCCATGAGCACCAAACTCTCAGTCTCCACTACTGGACTGTGCATCTTCAGAAGGAGCCTCTCCTGGAGTGTCAAGGTATCTTGACACTTCTAGGTATGGATTCTGCGAAAAAAAGCACAAGAACAATACTGAGGTCAGAGCGATAATATAGTAGGATGCCAAATAATATCCTATTATGTAGTATACACAAGTGCCTTGGACATGGCAAGCCAGTTTAGTCATGGGCACCCAAAATGGACCCCCAACCTTAAAAGGAGTGGTCTGTCAACTCAGAGCTAGAAATAAGTCCTGAGCACAGACAGGGGTGGCCAAATAACAAACAATACATATATTTAAACAAATATTGGCAGTAACATGTTCCTATAGGAAATTACCCAGTGCCCATGAATAGTTGAATATATTGTGTATACTATACAGTGGAATATATTTGGCTATATAAAGGAATAAAGCCCAGACAATATAAAAGAACCTTGAAAATAGGAGTGAAATTATTACAAAAAACCATATCTTATATGTCTTTGTTCATATGGAATATTCAGAATAAACAAATCCATACAAACAGAAAACAGATTAAGTGATTTCTGATGGGGGGCTGGCTAGTTGAAGGAAGAAGGGGTAGTAACTGTCTTATAGGTATAGCCATTTCTTTGGGGTGGTGACAAAAATGGAACTAGATATATGTTATGTGACTATGCCAAATGTCTCTGAATTATTATACTTTTATTTTATTTTTACTATACCCAGTGGTGCTTTGGGATTACCCCTGACTCTACTCAGGAACATCTGGTGGGCTTGGTGGATCAAACCTAGGTTGGCGTGTGCAAGACAAGCATTCTACCTGCTGTACTATTGGTTTGCCCCTGAAATATTATACTTAAAATGACTGGGTTTAATGTTGCCTTAACTTCATCATAAAAAAGTTATAAGGAGATGACTGGATCTGGACTTGGCTCTATCACAAGAAGGTTGTGGGTCATATGAAAACCCTAGAAATGTGGACTTCCTGGACATCAAAAGATGTTAGCACTGGCTTGGATGGGGCCCTGATGTGTAGTGATGTGATAAAATTGCAGATTCAGGTGGACAAGAAGGTGAAGATTGTGGATGCCATGTTCAAAACATTCACCTGTGGTTCGGCAGTTGCCACCAGCTCTCTGGCCACCAAATGTGTAAAAGGCAAAACCATAGAGGATTACTGACCATTGAAATCACAGATAATGCCAAGAAACTCTACCTGCCTCTGTGAAACTTTACTGCTCCATGCTGGCTGAAGATGTCATTAAGTTCATTCTAGACAATTTCAAAGTTGAAGCAAGAATCCAGGAAAGGTGAGAAGAAATGAGTCCTGGGGGATAGCCCCAGCCGGATTACAATCCATGTAGGGGCTCAGCAAATACTAGCACTAATACAGCAGAGTTCGAGATGTGTACAACCCTTGCCGCTCCCCACTTGAATCAACTCAAATTATAATTTCCTCTTTCCAAATCCTGTACTTCTTTCCCATCTACACAAGGCCTTCACCATGTCTATTTCCTGTGAAACCTACATGAAGTCCCAAGCTTAGACTGTTCACAGGATGCACACATCCTCCTTCTCCCTGCGTCTATCTGGAGGAAGATTATTAAACACTTTGATGGGATGACTTGATAGAACCAGTTATTGTACATAAAGCAGACCTTCATATCTATATATCAAGAAAAATATAAGACAAAAAAATAGAAGGAAATTAAGTAACAAAATTAGTCACAAGCCCCTCCCATATGCTCTTTCATACATTGTTTTTTCATAGCAGCTTACCACTGGGTTTTGGGATACTGTCGGTGTGCTCTCACGGCTGTGAAGCTTTTATAAGGATTTAAGCATAAACAAAATTTATAATTGATGACAGAAATAACCACATTTTAATTTGTTGGCCCTGCAACTAATTATTTGCATAACAAATAAAATTAATTTGTATAAAATAAGGCCTCAGAAAAATTATAGTCTGACTTCTGGATTGTTTGGAACAGCATTTACCTTAGCTATTATTATTTGATCTGAAATAATATCAGTACATATGTCCATAGAGCATGTAGTTAACTATTACTTATAGCCAAACAATCATTATTGCTAAGTCTCATATGAGAGTTTTTACTTTTGTCATAGTTCAAATTGTATATTTTTTAACAAGCCTACTCAGCATAAAGTTTTCTAGTATTTGTCTTTCACTGGAATTAAAACCACTTAAAAACATATATAAGCTATTTGAATACATTCAGTAATTAGTTCTTTGTTTTTATTCCCTATTTCCTTTTCTTAAATTACCATCTTTTAAGGTTTTTCAAATTTTTCTAATTCTCTGAAGCTCTTTTATTCAAAATGGAAGTAAATTTTGTAGGGCAGACTAATCTTGAATGAGATGGATACAGGGTTAATTTGACAATGTACAAACAATCAGGAATTTTAGAAATTATTATGTAGCATTAAGAATGGAGCAAGGAAATAATCAGCAAGACTTTCATCAGCAGAAGTAGCTGTTGGCACCACAACTACCAATCAATAGGTGTTGCTTGCAATCTACCTCCCCCCAAGTCACAGATGATGTAGGGTTGATGTCTGGGGCAAGAGAGAGGGTGAAAAGAAAATCACAGCAAGGGCTTTCAGGAGATGTGCACATGAATGGCTTAAAAGATAATATTTATTTTCTCTAATGTGTTTAGATATCCTTTAGAATTGATCCAGAAGTAATCATGTCCAGGTCTACTGTGATACCACAGAGAGAAAAAGTCATCACAGATACAGTGATAGTTTTTTTAAAAAAAAAACTTGGCAGGTTTATTTATTATTTTAACTCTCAGTGTGATTTAATGTCTTGTAGAAAAAGATTAGAAAATGTGAATAAGGAAAAGAGAGAAAACAGCACTCACCTAATGATTATGGATATCCTTCAGTACTTAAATCGAGCCCTCGTTTACTAAAATACTAATTATAAAAAAGGATCAGACTGTTAAAATATGTGAAATGAGAAGCTCACAATTTTCATATAAAATGGCAATACACTTTCCTAAAGTTTAATACTGTTCATTATATGCAAACACATAGTTTAATCTTTTCCTAGCATTCAGCATTCAGATGAGAAAATATCTCCTCCTACTGTAAATATCATGATAAATAAAATTCTTGTAGCTACATCTTTGCAAAGAAATTTGACAATTTCCCTCAAATAATAAGTCCAAGACCAAATATGCCAGCAAATTGTAAAAAAGGGTTTGTGACCCTTGCTTAAAAAAAAGTAGTCATTTGACTAGGAATGCGAAACAGTTTGTGACTTACTTGCTGTAGGGATTGACTTCTGTGAGCAATCATGCCTATACCAAGAAAAGGGATAAGTTTCAAGAGTATCTTAGTAGTTAGAATCATGTTTATGAGCAGACTTTGTAACACTATTAACACAGACTTCCTTACTGAAAAATACACACACACACACACACACACACACACACACACACACACACAAAGAGATCTTAATACATTGACAGCTTCATTCCCATAGCTGGTTCAATCAAGTATTTGTTTTCTGGACTCTCTTAAGTCTGTCATTCAGACTGTATTCAATGTCCTATACATCTTTTCTACTTTTAGATTATTTGATGTAAAAAAAGAATTCGTTCTCTGATTAGACTCTGATCCCAGCAGTACATTCCACATTAATGAGGCACGATGGATGATTTGAAATCTCAAAATGATGCTTTTGTGTGTGGGATTTTTCAGTTTGTGAAACACACATGAGAAGAGTATCAAAACAGAACTGACAGACTAATTTGAATTCACCAACATTTTATTTTGTTTGGCTCCATATTGGTAGAGAACTAATCAGATACTTGCAAAAAGATAACTTTTACTTAGTTTCTTTCATGATATTATTTCTCAGCGTCATACATATTAAAAATAAATCAACGTCTTAAACTGGCATTTTATTCCAGGGACCATTATTAACTTGTCAAATTTGTAACTTTTCCTTGGATGTTTGTGTTATGGCCTAGCACATATTTGCCAATTTGTTAATTAAATGCAGTTAAAATACAATTTTTTACAGGTTTTATTTCCACTTAGCCCTGAAATTAATGCTATTATCTGAATGATTACAGTAATTTTATTTGTTACTAATTGACCTTGTTTTTATGCCAAGGATGATTATTCTTAGATGTAAAATTCTATGATGTTTAATAAAAACAATTTTTTAAGTTCCTAGATTTTTTTAAATGTTTACCTTCAAACTTTACCAGTATTTCTCTAGGCTGAAAATTAAATAAAATATTTCTTGAATAATCATGAATTACAAAGTTAAAAAGTAATGATTGAGTTTCAGGTATACAATGCTTCAACGATAATCTGGTGAGTGTCTTTTCCCTCTACCAATGTCCCAGTCTCTATTCAACCCTCATCCTGCCTGAAATTAGATTCATGTGAGTTTTTTTTTTTTTTGGTTTTTGGTCACAGCACGCAGTGCTCAGGGGTTACTCCTGGCTCCATGCTCAGAAATCGCTCCTGGCAGGCACGGGGGACCATATGGGGCACCGGGATTCGAACCAATGACCTTTTGCATGAAAGGCAAACGCCCTACCTCCATGCTATCCGAGTTTTAGGTCATAACTTAAAATAATGTATGTGATTATTGTACACATTAACTTTAAAATATTAGATAGAAAAAGAATTTCGGAAAATCTGCACCTGCCCAATGGTTCCAAACAGAGAAACTGTGATTTTTTTGGGGGGAGGGGTGGGGATTTTCTTTTTTTGGTTTTTGGACCACACCCAGTGATGCTCAGGGGTTACTCCTGACTATTTGCTCAGAAGTCGCTCCTGGTAGGCACGGGAGACCATATGGGGAACCGGGGGATCGAACTGCAGAAACTGTGAGGGTTTTTTTGTTTTTGTTTTTTGTTTGGTTTTTGGGTCACACCCGGCAGTGCTCAGGGGTTACTCCTGGCTCCATGCTCAGAAATTGCTCCTGGCAGGCACGGGGGACCATATGGGGCACCGGGATTCGAACTGATGACCTTTTGCATGAAAGGCAAACGCCTTACCTCCATGCTATCCCCAGGGCCCAGAAACTGTGAGTTTTGTCTGTGCGTGTTTTTCTACTGTTCTGTCTCCTAAACCTCTCGGGAGTGGGCCAAAAAGGGCCAAGCAAAATCACTCTCCCAGAGGGTCCAGAAGAGCAGGGCTGCTCTGCTTCACTTCGCAGCTGTGCACTCGTTCTAAAGAAAGAACGCCACTGCAACACGCAGAAAAAAATCACATTAGGAACTGTGCTGGACCTCTGAAGCCCAGAATATCTCTCTGGACTATCCTCTCTGTTCTGTGCTTAGGCCTAAGATTCAATTCTGTGTGTGGCTTTATACACAGACAGCACCCCTTCCTTGGAGGCAAGTCGACTGGCCCAGAAAGGGTGGAGCCAGAGAAGCGTGGCCGTGCACATCATTTAGCCAATGAATACCACCACAACACGCAGAAAACAATACAGAGAAGGTTAGCATGGACCCTGTGCAAGGATGATACTCAAATTCGAGAAGCGTTCCATATTTAAAAAAAGAAAAACCCATAATACAAGTGTGACAATGGGGAAACAACGCAGGCCAACATCAGGCAAGAGAATAAAGATTGCAACTCTGATGACTGGAAAACGGCCAACCAACTAATCAGTCTCTCAGATATGGAGTTTAGAGAAGAAATATAGAAGATGCTCACAGAACTCAAAGAAACCATGGATCTAGTTTGAACAGAACACTAATAAGAACCAAGACAATATGAAGACAGAAATCACAAAACTCCAAACTGAAATAACAGGCCAAATAACAGGTCTGAAAAACTCAGTAGACAAATTGAATGACAGATGTATAACCTCTCCATCAGGGTAACAAAAGCTGTGGATAGAATTAGTGCTCTGGAAGATGAGATACATAACTCCATAGAGCAGAAAAGATCGGAAAAAAGCCTTAAAGCAAATGAACAGAAAATGGAAAAATTGGTCAAAGAATGTGAACAGATGAAAATAGAACTCTATGATAAACTCAACAGGAACAACTTAAGAATTATTGATCACAGAGACACAGGAAGAAAATCTCCTGGAAGAATCAACATTCAAGAACATCATTAAAAAGAAACTACCAGAGCTAAGTAATACATGCTATCAAATCATGCATTCCCGAAGAGTACTAACTAAAAGAGACCCCAGAAAAAAACACCCCAAGACACGCCCTAGTCACAATGATGAATCCCACAGATAGAGACAGAATTCTGAAAGCAGCAAGATCAAAAAGGGAAATTACATTCAAGAGAGCATCCTTGAGATTTACAGCAGGCCTGTCACAAGAAACACTCAAGACCAGAAGGCAGTAGTGGGACATAGTGACAAAACTCAATGAAATAAATGCTTCACCTAGAATACTGTTCCCAGCCAAACTCACTTTCAGGTTTGAAGGAAGTATACGTGGCTTCACAGATAAACAACAACTCAGACACATTACAGACTCAAAATCAGTCTTACAAGAAAAACTGAAAGACCTACTTTAAGACAAGACTGACCAACAGACACACCAAACTTCAACACAAAGAAGGCACTAAATCCCATGACAATTCTTTGTCTCAATGTCAATGGACTAAATGCACCAGTTAAGAGACACAGAATGGCTAAATGAATCATAAAACTCAATCCAACCTTCTGCTGCTTACAATGCACACTTGAATAATCAAAACAAATATAAACTCAAAATAGAAGGCTGGAGGAAAATCATCCAAGCAAACAACACCCCTAAAAAAGCTGGAGTGGCCATAGTAATATCACATGATGCAAACTTTATACTCAGGAAGGTTGTAAGAGACAAAGATGGACATTTTGTATTAATCAAGGGATATATATATATATATATATATATATACATACATATATATATACAGCATGAAGAAATCACTCTTTAAACATATATGCACCAAATGAGGAGCCAGCAAAATATTTAATTCATTTGTTGACAAATTTGAAAAAGAATATCAGTTACAACAGAATAATTGTGAGAGGCCTCAACAGGGCTTGTCAACACTTGATGTCAACTGGACAAAAATCCAACAAGAATATATTAGACTTGAAAAGAGAAATGGAAGAAAGAGGCCTAGTAAATATATATATATGTAGGGTATATATATCTATATATCTATTTATAAATATATATATATCTATATATAAGTAGATATATATATGTGTATCCAGGTTTCCTACCCTACATATATATATGTAGGGTAGGAAACCTGGATACACATTTTTCTCCAGAAACCTGGATACACATTTTTCTCCTGTACATGGAACATTCTCTCCAGGATAGACTACATGCTAGCACATAAACATACCTCCATAATATCAAGAGGATAGAAATTTTGCAGGCTACCTTTGCTGATCACAAGGCTGTGGAATTAGATGTGAATTCCAAAGGGACTCAGAAGAAAAACTTTAACACCTGGAAGTTAAACAGCCTAATAATGAATAAACAATGGGTCCAACATGAAATCAAAACTTTCCTGAAGACAAATGATAATAAAGACACAAGCTATCAATAATGATAAAGACACAAGCTATGGGACACAGCAAAAGCAGTCCTGAGAGGAAAATTTATAGCTTTCCAAGCACACATCAGGAAAAAAGAAGGGGCCTACCTGAATAGCTTAATGACACAGCTCATAGAATTAGAAAGTGCTCAGGAACAGAAACCAAAAATAGGGAGACAGAAGGAAATAACAAAGTTGAGAGCAAAACTCAATGAAGTGGAAACACAAAAAACAATCTGAAAGATCAACGTAAGCAGAAGTTGGTTCTTTGAAAAAGTAAACAAGATTGATAGACCATTAGCAAAATTAACAAAGAAAGAGAGAAACTTGGTAATTCGTATTAGAAATGAAAAGGGGGAGATAACTACCAATATTGCAGAGATTAAAAGGGTAATCAGAAACTACTTTGAGAAACTCTAAGCCACCTATAATGAGAACCTGGAAAAATGGATAAATTTTTGGACTCTTATAACCTTCCACAGTTGAATAAAGAGGCTGTAGCATATCTAAACAACCCCATCACTATTGAGGAAAATGAAACGGTAATCAAATGTCTACCCAAAAACAAAACCCCAGGCCCAGAATGATTCCCTAATGAATTTCAAACCTTTCAAAAGGAACTATTAAAAATCCTGGCAAGACTCTTTCATGGAATAAGAAAAGGGAACATTTCCAAATAGCTGTTATGAAGCCAACATCACCTTGATACCTAAACCAGACAGAGATGCTACCAAAAAAGAAAATTACAGACCAATATTCCTGATTAACACAGACGCAAAGATCCTCAATAAAATCCTGGCAAATAGGATTCAACACTTCATCAAGAAGATCGTTAATTATGATCAAGTAGGTTTCATCCCAGGAATAAAAGGATGGTTTAACATCCACAAATCTATCAACATAATACACACCATCAACAACAAAAAAATCAAAAATAACATGATCATATCAGTAGGTGCAGAGAAAGCATTTGATAAGGCCCAACACCCATTCTTGATCAAAACTCTAATCAAGATGGGAATGAAAATAACCTTTCTCAATATACTTAAGGCCATCTACCACAGGCAAGTGGCCAAAAATTATCCTCAGTGGAGAAAATCTAAAAACCTTCCATCTTAATTCTGGCACAAGGCAAGGCTGTCCTCTCTCACAGTCCTATTCAATATAGCACTGGAAGTTCTTGATATAGCGATTAGGCAAGAAAAAGATATCTAAGGAATCCAAATAGGAAAGAAAGAAGTCAAGCTCTCACTGTTTCCAGATGACATGATACTCTACTTAGAAAACCCTAATGACTCTACCAAAAAGTTCTAGAAACAACAAGATAATAGGCTACAAAATCAACACACAAAAATCAATGGCCTTTCTATACATCAACAATAATAGGGAAAAATGGACATTAAGAAAACAACCCCATTCAAATTAGTGCCACACAAACTCAAATATCTTGGAGTCAACTAGACTAAAGATGTGAAGGACCTATACAAAGAAAAGTATAAAACTCTGCTCCAAGAAACATGAAAGGACACACAGAAATGGAAACATAAACCCTGCTCATGGATTGGCAGGATTAACGTCATTAAAATGGCAATACTCCCCAAAGCATTGTACAGATTTAATGTGATCCCTCTAAAGATATCCATGACATTCTTCAAAGAAGTGGATCAAGCACTTTTGAAATTCATTTGGAACAATAAACACCCTCAAATAGCTAAAGCAGTTGTTGAGAAAAAGAATATGGGGGGCATTTCTTTCCCCAAATTTAAACTATATTACAAAGCAGTAGTTATCAAAACAGCATGGTATTGGAATAAAGATAGACCCTCTGATCAGTGGAATAGGCTTAAGCATTCAGAGAAATTTCCCTAGACATAGAATCACCTAATCTTTGATAAAGTGCCAAGAAATCCTAAATGGAGCAAAGAAAGCCTCTTCAACAAGAGGTCTTGGCACATCTGGCTAGCCAGTTGCATAAAAGTGAACTTGGACCCCCAGCTAACATCATTTATGAAGGTAAAATTCAAATGGATTAAAATTCAAATGGATTATCAGACATGATACAATAAGGTATATAGAACAACACGTAGGTAAAACACTCCATGACATTGAGACTAAAGGCACTTTCAAGGAGGAAATTGCACTCTCAAAAAAGTGAAAGCAGAGATTAAGAGATAAGAAATATTAAGCTGAGATGACTCTGCACCTTGAAGGAAATAGTGCCCAAGATACAAGAACCACCCACTGAGTGGGAGAAACTACTCACCCAATTCCCATCAGATAAGGGGCTAATCTCCAAAATATATAAGACACTGACAGAACTTTACAATAAAAATATATCTAATCCATCAAAAAATGGGGAGAAGAAATGGACAGACACTTTGACAAAGAAGAAATATAAATGGCCTATAGGTACATGAAAAAATGCACCTCATCACTAATCACCAGGGAGATGAAAATCAAAACAACGATGAGGTACCACTTCACACCACAGAAATTGGCACACATCACAAAGAATGAGAAAAATCAGTGCTGGCGGGGATATGAAGATAAAGGAACTCTTATCCACTGCTGGTGGGAATGCCGTCTAGTCCAACCTTTCTGAGATATGGGGATTCTTCCAAAAACTGGGAATTCAGCTCCCATACGATCCAGCTATACCACTCCTAGGAATATACCCTAGGAACACAGAAATGCAAAACAAAAATCCCTTCCTTCCTCCTATATTTATTGCAGCACTATATACCATAGCAAGACTCTGGAAACAACCAAGATGCCCTTCAAAATATGAATGGATGATACAGGGGAAGTGTGCCCACACTTGCTACAAAAAGTCATGCAGTTAGGTCAGTCCCTGAAGCAACTCTAAAGAGTCAATGATGAGAAAGGGCCATTAGGAAAATAGCAATTATCATTGATGGAGGCAGCATGTGTGGACTTGGCAGGGCTTGGACTTGGCTTTCATCGTCACCCCAAATAGTCAGTCAGCTTTCTGCTGTTTGAGCCGGTGTATCGATGGTGTTTCATGTCTTGGTTTATACTTCATTAGAGAAAGTAACTGTTTCATGTTTAAAGTTATTGCAGAAATAGTTTATATAATAACAGCACAAAATCAACTTTTGCTAATAGATATTTTTAGTATTTTTAATTTCCTTCTAGAAAAAATTTATTATCTTTATTTATATATCTCATTTTGACAATAAATAGAAATAAAATTAATCTCTAAATTTTGTTGCTTTTGTTCCTGAACTAGCAAAATTGGATGAGAGTTGTAGTATATGTAATAAAATATGATCAAATATTTTAATAAAGTGAAAATACTGGAAAGCACTTTATTAGAACCACATAACTTGAGCCATCTTGTTCTGCCTCACAAATTGAGGGGGAAATAATGGGGCACCAAGACCAAACAGTCATATGAACATTATGCAGAAATAAAAAATCATCAGATATAAACTCCAAATCCAAAGCCAACTACAATAGAATCGATACCCAATCTACAACAAGCTAGACACAGAAGGGACCACTTATACTAGCAGCTGGGGTGGGGGGAAGAGGGACAATATGGAATTATGCTAAGAACAGGAGTGGAGGGAGGACAACGTTAGTGGTGGGAATGCCCCTGATTCAATGTCACTATGTACCTAAAATACTACTGTTAATGATTTGTAATTCACTTTGGTCCAAATAAAATTTATTAATAAAAGAAAGAAAAATGTCTAATAACATGACAAGACCATCTATACCAGAGATGACTTAATCAAAGGACTTTATTGTTTAACTAGAAGCTCACAGCAGGAATTTTTTTAGTATATCATTTTTATTTTATAATACAACTATTTATTGTACTGCCTTTAAGTTTTGGGGAGCCTTCACCTGTCAATGATCAGGGCTTACTTCTGACTCTTCACCAAGGGATCATTTCTGGAGAATTTAGAGTTCCATAAGGGATGCCAGGACTTGAAACTGTATTAGTTTCATGTATGGCAAATGCCCTACTTACTGTACTAACCCCCAGTACTGTACTGTACTGACCACCATATCAAAGTTTTAAAGATCGTCTCTTATGCTGATGAACTTCACCTGCATCTATTATACAGAAGGTTAATTACAATATGGGTGGAAAGCCATGAGTCTTATGTTTTTGTGTAGCAGTAATCTAAGACTGATGTCTTTGTGGCCTGTGTGGTCACTCACCATTTTCTTGGCTGTCACTAATATGCTGGGAAGGAGAGAATTCATAAGCATGTCACAAAGAAGTGGTTCCCTCTTCCTGTTTCATGAATGACATGAATAATTCACTGGGGCATGCCAGTTGTAACAAAAATTTTCCAATTGAAATAGGGTGATATTAGGTCACACTGAGGTCCAAAATTCTGAAGAAGAGGCATAGTATTTGGCATATTTCCTTCTAAAAAACAAACCAGAAAATTTCTTGAATATTACTTAATTAAACATGTGGACCATGTAATGAACATTCATATCCCAAAGTTTTGTATTGTGTTAATATTTTTACCTAAACCTAAAATGTGTTCACGTGTGTGTGTTCATGTGAAGTTGCTTAGAATGTGTTCCATCAATACAAATCCTGTTAATTTTCATTAGAAAAGTATTTCCTTCTAGCATCACTGGCATTTTTCTGCTTCAGAGTATGTAATGTTGCTCTTATATTAATTGGTCCCAAAGAAAATTCTATTTTCCAATGTTCAGGGTATAAGGTCTAACTGCATTACCAAATTTGTGTTCCCATCTCTATTAGATAAGAACTTGTTTGCATATGTATTATTTTCTCATTTTAATGTGCCTTTACAAAAGAGAAGGAATGCCACAAGATATTGTTGGTGCATCTGGGGGTCGACGAATAAAGTCCAACATTCTCCGCAACTTGGTTCAAACATGAATTCTATACAGAGATACTCTTCTACAAGTATTGCTTATAAAACAGATTTCAAAGGGGGTAAAATCAAACAAACAATCAAATAACAAAACCAGTGGGAAAAATTTTCACTATATGAGGATGTTCAAAAAGAGTTATAGATGTTAGGCCTTATACCCTGAACATTGGCATAATGATTTGGCTTAGGCCTCAGAAGAATGGGCATCGCCCACACACCTGAACAATGGATACCATCTATGGAAACAACCACAATTGTCTATAACATTACCAAGATCCAAACCTCTACCATGGAAGACCTACCACTGGCATTGACTTACTCCAAAGAGTGCTCTCAACACCCAGACGACTCAGCAACAGCCTGCTTGCAGGGCAGATCACTCTGCATCTAATGGTATGCTGAAACTAGAGGATTCTCCACATCAGCCTGACATCAATAAAAGAAATGCATAGAATCCAGAATCTTTAAATATAAGAACCTGATACCAACAATAGCTAAAGTGTGAAAAAGTTTCACCGGGACCACAGAGAATGACTTGGGTTGGACAGACTGGTATGCCTGGAACCCAAAGTCGGTCTTATGCCAATAAACTTCTGGGGTGAAGCCTTCTTGTAATCAGGTCAAGGATTTTTTTTCCGTTTCCCCCATATTTTTCTGGGCCTATGCAAACAACGATGATTGCCACTATCACACCTTTACTATATTTTTTTTACTCTTATCCTTTAAGGAAAAAAATTTACTGAATTTAAAAACAAATAACTGTAGTAGAATGCCTGTCTCAAATACAAGCAGGGGATGTGAATGGGGGAGAAGGGAATGTTAGACTGGTGAAGGGGGGGCGTTCTGTTTGTGACTGTAACCCAACTATGATCATGTTACTTAAATAAAAAATATATTTAAAAAAAAAAGAAAATTGTATTTTCCATTTTATTTTCTCAACATCTGACACTTCCCTTAGTATTCAGGGTTCTGAATTATCTGTGCTTTTTCTTTTCTGTGTTGGATGCGTGCTAACAGTTCAGTGATAGGACAAAGAGACCACCTGGCAATGCAAGTCACAAAGTGGGGTTTTATATGCTTAGCTAGCTAAGGGTCCAAGACAGGCTTCCAGTCAAAGACCTCGAGTCACTTTTCCATTCGGATTATATAGCCGTCACATCCATGAGTCAGAGCTGAATGTACAGCCCAGGAAGCATATAAAAGGGATATACAAATGCCACTACGTAATTCAGAAATTACAAGGCAGATCTGTTAAGACCTATCTCGAGTGCACAGATGTGTGTAACGTGTTCCCAGACGTGGGTGCCATGTTCTGGGTCTTGTGTTTCCCTTTATCTTCATTTTTTTATCTGAAGGCCACATTCCCACAAGCTAACAAGCTAACAAGCAGTTTAGCAAGAGCAGAAATGTTCATGGGGAAAGAGGAAACCTCAGAATCCTACACTTGATACTGACAACTTCTCAACTTCTTCCTCCTCTGAAAATCACCAGTGATACTCCATCTGGAAGATTTAATCTTCTCCAGGGAAATAGGCAGCACTTGTTCTATAAGTCAACAGCTACATACACACTGTAGGATTCTATGCTATTTTTTATAGCTCAACTGAGATATGATTTCTATGCAAAAATTGTACATAATTCACACATAGGTCTAAACATTTCTTGCCACCATGTTCAGGCAGTAAACATCAGCACTTCCAAAAATTTTCTGTGTCTCTTTGAGTTTATGATTAATTTTTTTTTAATTGAGAACACAAAGTGTGAAATGAACCTTCTTAACTTTTTTTAAATTCACCATATCTCGGTGTTGAGTTGAGCACCTTGATTACAACAGATGGCTGGAACAGAGTTCTCTTGTATGGCTATAATATGCCTATTGAACAAGTTTCCTGTTTTCCTGTCTCCCTCTGGCAACCACCATTCTCTTGTCTCCTCTATTCTTTGAAAACTTGCGGTTTTCAAATTTTGGAATTCTGGGCTTGACTTGAGTTCTATGATTGGTTGTTTCTAAGTGTTTTGCTTTTTTGTTTGTTTGTATTTACCATTGTCATCAGAAAAGCTTAGCTGGGTCAGCAGAGATTAAGAAGAGCATCTGGTGAAAGATTTGGTTCTGTTGTTTTTTGTTCATCGTCTAACCAGGTTCTGTCAGAGTTCCAGGACTGAGTTGTTTGCATGGCTTAGTTCCTGACAGGCTGGCAAAAGAGACAGACAGCTTTTCTTGTCCCACCACAGTCAAAATTTTGACTCCTGATTCATACTAGAAAGGTCTACCTCTCATTTTTCTGCTAAATAGCAAGTATTCCTAGTGGTGTTCTTTAATCACTTGGACACGCAAGCCATTAAAGACCAAAATAAATATACTAGCTTGAAGATAATCCTTTCACAAATATACAAGCGCCAAGTTAAAACCATCTGTCAAACGTTCCAGCATTTTTCCTTACTCCTATTTGTTTAATGGATGGATGTTGTTTGAAAATATTAGAGCTTGAGAAATTAGGAGTTCTATGTTATCATAATATTATGCTTATTTATAGATGATTGAACATTAAGTGCTTATTTTGTCTGTCAAATAATGATGAATGGAAATTGAATTTTCTCCAGGAGTTGAAAATTGTAAAAGTAAATAAATAGACTTTATTTATAGACATGTGGACACATGAATAAAGTATATGTAAAATGCTTTTATCAAATGCTAGTGATTAAATGATAAATCTTGGAACTGATATAGATTAATATGGATGGCATTTACATAAAAAGAAAAGATGAATGTTGAATGATGTTTGGAATCATAATTTATGTAATTATATGTTAATTCTTATAAGTAAGTGTACAGTTACTTAAGAATAGTAAGTAGTGAATGCGTTCAGGCTGGTACCAATATTTTATGAAGTAGAAAATTTATAATTAATGAAATTAATGAAATAATGTAAGGATCTTGTGTGCTTATTTGGAAATGATTGTCAACTCTTCTATGCAGTTCCATAATTGGACCGGCTGTTCTGCATTTATACTTTGCCTCAAATTATAGATCTGTTTGAATTAAGGGACACATATTTAGGTAATGTGGTAGAGAAAAAGATGTCTGAAAATGCTTTAGGCCCACATAATATCTGTTTTATCTGATGTATTTGATCATTTTTTATGACTTAAACAAGTTTTCAATGTGGATGAACACAGTCATCAGTTAGTTCACAGGACTGTAACCTAACTTAGAAAGGTGTTGCATAAGCATCAAAAATAAACCTCCTTTTCTGCATTCCTTTCCCACTTTGGTTCCTTCTCTGTTTCCCTGGGACTGCAGAGCGGGCCTTGGGGGTTGGCACGGGCACAGGGAGTGGGAGGCGTGGAGGAAAGATTTTCATCTCAGGCCATCCAGCGGTTGCTCTGAGCGACCTGGAGTGGAGGCCCCAGGTCTGGACAGGGGTGCCATGAAAGACTGAAGAGGCTGAGAAAGAAGCGAGTCAAACCAGGTATCTGATGCACAGGGCGCTTGTCTTGGCGAGTGGGAAAAACCACACTACAAGAGCAACATTGCAGAAAGCTCATAGGCAAACACTAGGCACTGAGAATGAAGATGATGACTTGGACAACCCTAAAAATCACAATCATCTGCTTAACCTCTCGGATAAGGAATTTAAAAAATATATGGAATATGTTTGTAAAACTCCAAGAAAGCATAGATCGATCTGAA
>PVKC010008864.1:0-27544 GCA_004027635.1 Crocidura indochinensis
AGATCGGTGGCAAGCAAAACAAACACACTACCCACTATAGTATTTCTCTATAGTAGATTGATTTGGAAGGAACTCCAGGGACAATCTACAGTTCTCAGGATTGATAGTAATTTTCACTTCCTAATCTATTAACTTTCCCAGAAATAAAGAGGAAAATATTTGAGAATTGTAACCGGGAATATAAATTAACCCAATTTTCCTAATCTCAAATAATCTCAACCATTCGCCATTTATGTTACCAAAAAGCCTAGAAATATTTATAGAACTTAGGTAAGATCTGAGGTTTAGTATTAACCTAGAAAACTCTAGCCTAACAATCACCAAGCCTCCTGATGAGATATTTGACCAGACTATAATACTGTTTGATCACACTGTGATTTTATTTCTCTAAAAAAATGGGGTAGTTGGGCCCGGAGAGATAGCACAGTGGTGTTTGCCTTGCAAGCAGCCGATCCAGGGTGGTTGGTTCGAATCCCAGTGTCCCATATGGTCCCCTGTGCCTGCCAGGAGCTATTTCTGAGCAGACAGCAAGGAGTATCCCCTGAGCACCGCTGGGTGTGGCCCAAAAACCAAAAAAAAAAAAAAGAATATATATATATATATGGGGTAGTCCATATAAACCTTTCTATGAAATTCAAGAGAGAAGTTAGGACCACCTCCGCCCCCTGGCCCCAAATTAGGATAGGGATGCTTAGATATGCATTAGGAAACTCAAGTTGCTCAGTTGAAGAGCTGGCTGACTACAGAGGAGATGTTCCTGGGTCTAACACTTTGGGGGCTCAGTGGTACGTTTGAACCCTGCTTTCAATGCAGCTGGACAACTCACCTTCTCTAGCGTCATCTCGGTCTCTGCAGCGTGCGTCTTCTTCAGTTCTATTTTCATCTTCTCTGATTCTGCCTTGAGTTTGTGGATGGTGTTCTCATGGTCCCTGGCAGTCCTCTGTTTCTCCTCTTCACGAAGGAGACCCAGCTCCACCAGCTGCTGCTTCCTCTGTGAGTTCACGTGTATCAACTCCTCTCGCAACTTGTGAACCTGACTCTCCATGTCAGCAATCACCTTTAAAAAAAATGGGACAAAGGGGAAAAGAACATGAATAGGAAAGTCACAAAGGATGAACTGCAAAAAGCCAACAACCGCAACAAAATTTCCTTCCTTTCTTAACCCTTCTTTCCTTTTCTTCCAAACCTGTACCACTTTAATAGTTCAGAGATGAATTTTACATAGAACATGGTAACATAGCAGGTTTTGTATGTGTGTGTTTCTAAACATCTAGATGGATGGATTTATAAATGTCTTGTTTACATGGAATATTAATGGCCAGTAGGTAGATTGCTTGATTTGCACTTTGGTGATCTTTGTTCCATCCTTGGCATCTCCTGTAGCCTCCTGAATCCAGGAGTGAGCCCTGAGAGCAGAGCCAGATGTGAGCACTGCTGGGGATGGCATCTCCTACCAAATACCATAAAAATATATAGATAAAGTGTGGAAGTTATCACTTCATATTTATTTTTATCAGCGTGAAATTTCTAAGATTCATTTAGGGTTCACTCTTGTATTTTTCATTTATTTTTTTTTAATTTGTTCTCATTTTTATTTTGATTTGGGTTTTATTGTGGTTTTCAGTCACACTCAGGGATCACTCCAGGTAGGGGAGTCAGGGAACTCTCTGAGGTGCCAGAAACAGAATCTAGGTTAGCTATATGCAAGGCAAGAGCCCTATCCACTGAACTACCTCGTCAGAACACTACAGACTTTTTGTCCACAACACACATTACAGAGACATTTTCAGATGCCTGCCAGTGAGAGGCAAAACCAGAATGATTTTCTGTCAAGTAGAGGGTATCATACCACATTAATTTAGACAGAAGAAAGAAACAGACGCATAATGTTTTCTCTCACATGTAGGGTATAAAAAAAGTATAGTAGGGGGAATGTCAAAAGACCAAGGGAAGCAGAATCTAAGAACTTGCCTATAGAACTGCTGTAGACGTGGTGTGTCTCAGCAATTCTTGTAGGTCATAGCACTTCACGAGAAGAAAGCGGGAGCACGAGCAGCCGAATATGAAATATGAAATAAATGAAACCACTCAGAGTATGTGGGGTCAACACATTTCTGGCATGAGTGCGACAAGTTTAATTTCTTGAGCAGGGGAATTTATAGGGGTAAAGTTAGCCACAGGGGAAGAATAAAATAATCACAAAGCCTAGTATAACAATAACAATACCTAAGCTACGGGTGGGACTGTAAAAATTCCAAGTTACAAGAGAGAAGGTCACAACTCAAGGTAACTCCCTGCAAGCTTACTTTAAATGCAAAATCAGAATTAGGAGGAAGTAGAAAATATCTAGAAACTTGATCTTTCTAGGCTGGACTCTATAGTTTTAGAGGTTAAGTGAAGGGAGGAACCAAATCCCCCAAAATAAGCTTCCCTATTTCTAAAGGAGGATCAATAGTCAAGATCTGCATTCTGGTTACACCCTTGATTACCAGAAACTGCAGTTGCAAAGAGAAAAATTGCCTTTGCTTTTAGGGCTGACTATATCCAGAAAAAGAGTTCTCAAATAAACTTTGGTGCTGGAATTTCTGAGCCATATTATTTGATAGAGGCCATTATTTTGCTTGATATATGCAAAGGAGAAATAGTCAAATACTGGCTGAAAATGTACTGCCAGGCATCTCTTTGGAAATTCCTCAACCATCCATGCAGGGGAAAAAGGTGTCCACAGCAGGCCTTTTGAGGAACCCCATGGGGGTTAAATTAGTTCTACCCACCAGGAAAATCTGAGGATACATCTGGTGGGCTGAGCCCCCCTAAAAGCTTAGGTATGCCCTGGAATATAACTAAACTCACTGTTGGGTTGAGTAAAATGGGGTACAAAGAGGAGAGTGAGGGTATTCCTAAGAAGGTGATGGAGGGAAACAGGCATACTGGTCGTGGTTAGAGTGTTGGGCTGTTTATTCATTACATCCTTTTATTAAAGTAAATGACAGTGACTAAAACAAGTTTTTAAAGTTAAAACAAATCTCTAGAGTGTTCAAAACTTTAAATACACAGCTTATCCCACTACGAGTAAAATAAATAAAATACACAGTTTAAGTAGCTCATTCTTCTTAAAAAATAAAGTGTTTAGAAATGATGTTAAGCAGGATACACAAGACTCTTCATGACAGTATTATTTTAGATGGACGTGAGGCCTTCGCAAAATGGGCAGGGCTAATTTGTTCTTGCTACTTTAAAATTTTGATTATGTCTAATATTTTGATGAAATTTTCCTCATCATAAAGGGCTATTATGTCTAATTTCAAGAAACTGTTAATAATACAATTACCAAATCCTGAAGAATAAAGATAAACTGAAGAAAATACAAAATAATTACTAGCTATTTTATTTGTTTATTAGCAGGGCTCAGGAGACCATATGGGATGCTGGGGATCAAACCTGAGTCAAATGCCAAGATGAGCTCCCTACCCCCTATACTATTTCTTCAGGCCCTGCTGTTAATTTTTAAAAGGCAAATTAACAGCAGAGGTAGCAACAAAAAGTTACAAAAACAATCTGTGATAAGACTGATGAAGGAATGAATAAGGAACCCGTACTACCAGGAATTAAAATAAAACTATGGAAGTATTATTTATTACTTAAAAAAATACAATCATATCAAAAGCAAATTTTGGGAAAAAGAATATGAGTGGCATCACTCCCCAATTTCAAATTATACTACAAAGCAGTCATGATTAAAACAGTATGGTATCAGAATAAAGACAGACCCTCAAATAAATGAAATAGGACTTAACATCTAAATCCAGAGCTAATCTTTAATAAAGAAGAAAAAATGGAGTAAGGAAAGTCTCAACAAATGTTCTGGAAAAACCTGAGGTAACGTGATATGCATGATATGCTTTTAGTAACAGTATTGCAAATCACAGTGCCCAAAAGGGGCCAGAGCTATAGCACAGTGGTAAGGCGTTTGCCTTGTATGCAGCCAACACAGGATGGACCCTGGTTGAATTCC
Source organism: Crocidura indochinensis (assembly GCA_004027635.1). NCBI lineage: Eukaryota > Metazoa > Chordata > Mammalia > Eulipotyphla > Soricidae > Crocidura > Crocidura indochinensis. The sequence goes on from PVKC010008864.1 coordinate 4,016, forward strand.
AGCATCCCATATGGTCCCCATGCCTGCCAGGAGTGACTTCTGAGCACAGAGCCAGGAGTAACTCATGGACACTTCTGGGTGTAAACCAAAACCCAACCCCCCCAAAAAGAAAAATAGATGAAAAAAATGTCTAGGAGGGTGGTGGGTTTAAAAATGGAGAAATTGATGGAGGGAAGACGACACTGGTATTGGAACAGTGTATGCTTGAAACGCAATCATGATAATTCAATTATTCAATATAATATTAACAATTAAAAAAGTACAAACTTGCTAAGCTCTACTGGCTAAGCGGTTTCTTAGATATTAATCCCTTATCACATGGGTATTGGGTGAATAGACTTTCCCATTCCATGGATAGTCTTTGTATCCCAGTCACCATTTCCTTTGAGGTGCAGAAGCTTCTTATTTTAATGTAATCCCATTTGTTAACCTTTGCTTCCACTGTTGAAGGGTGTTATACACTGTATGATTGAAATTCAATCATGAACAACTTTGTAATCATGAAAAAAACCCAACTGTATTATGAACAACCTTGTAACAGACCAGTACTTGATAAAGTATTTTTTTAAAGAAAGGACAAACACTGGATCCACTAGAGATTGAAGATAATAAATTAGTGTTATAAAAATACGTCAGAATGAGGGAGATATTTTATGTTGGTGGGGCACATGCCTGCATGTTTGGCAAGATCAGCAAGATCCTGAGCTGGATTCTGGTATTGGTGGGTCTTGAAGCACTGTTGGGTGTGACCACTGGACCAGGATGCTCTCTGCAGGGGGTGGGGGGGCTTTGGAGGAAGGCTGTCATCTAAAAATATGTCAATAACTGAATACAACAGACAGAGCCCCAGGAGAGTAGAAAATAAATACCAAGCAAGGGCACAGAATGCCTAAACAATGTAATCAAAGAAATTGGAAACAGTTAAAAATCTCCCCACACAGGAAACAGTAAGCTCTGTTCATTATGTTGGTAAGTTCTAAAAAAATCTCCAGAGACAGATCAGCTGAGCTTTTAACAACTGCTTCCAGAGAGGAGAGAAACAAATACTCGCAAATTATTTCAGAGCTCATCACATCGTTACCAAATGATGGCAAGCATAAGAGGAAATAAAATTCATAGGCCAACTCACTTCTGAACAAAGACACAGAAATCCGAAGGAAATTGTTTAGAATCGAGTCATCAAGGAGTAAAAAAGAAAATATTCAATAGCCAAGTTGCAGTGAAGGCTAGTGCAAGCTAAAAGACTGTGTATGCCAGCAAGGATCAAGTGTAGATGAAAAGGAAAAATAGCTGAACTAAGAAAATGTATCAAAAATGACTAGAAAAAAGCTGGAAAATGTGATTCATCCTATAACCTTTAGAAAAATTTCAATAGTAGACAAAAATCTTTCCAGAAATGAAATATTAAGCCCAGATGGTTCTATTGGCCACTTCTACCAAATATTTAAGAAACAAATAACCCACTCTTATACTAATTCTACTAAAGAATAGAAAAAGGCAAAAATATTTAGCAACTTAATTTAGAACTAGAGCATAATATCAATTTTAAAACATCCAGAAAAGAAAATATCTCAAGTAAACCTCTCTCGACACTTATTAGCAAATGGAATACAGATGTCACATTAGGAAAAAATTAGAAGGAAACTCAAATTGTATAATGCTAAAATAGCCTATCATAAAATTTGGTCTATTGATGTACTAATGAAAAAAGGCAAACTGATCTCAATACACATAGAAACATTTTAAAAAACTCCATGACAGGAACTCGACAATATAGGAATACAAAATACGTTTTCTAGCCAGATTAAAAAACAGCTAATGTCACTGATTCCACATTGTGAATTTTAAAATATTTTAAACATGTCTGTCAAGGAGGGAGACTGGGGGTACAGGAGGGAATTTGGGAACACTGGTAGGGAAAGTTGGCATTAGAGATAGAACACAGTGGAGAAGAACTTTATGTCTAAAAACAACTATCAATAACTTTGTAAATCACAGTTCTTTCTTTTTTTAAAAAATATTTTTATTTAAACATCTTGTTACAAACATGATTGTGGTTGGGTTTCAGTCATATAAGAAGACACCCCCCATCACCAGTGCAACATTCCTATCACCAGTGTCCCAAAGATCCCTCCTCCCCTCCCCACCCCCACCTGTACTCTAGACAGGCTTTCTATTTCCCTCATATATTAGCATTGATAGGATAGTTCTCAATGTGGTTATTTCGCTAACTTAACTCATCACTCTTTTTGGTGAGCTTCATGAGGTGAGTTGGAACTTCCAGCCCTCCTCTCTTTTTGTCTCTGAAAATTATTATTGCAAGAATGTCTTTCATTTTTCTTAAACCCATAGATGAGTGAGACCATTCTCTGTCTTTCTCTTTCTCTCTGACTTCTTTTACTCAGCATAATAGATTCCATGTACATCTATGTATAGGAAAATTTTATGACTTCATCTCTCCTGACGGCTGCATATTATTCCATTGTGTATATGTACCACAATTTTTCAACCATTCATCTGTTGAAGGGCATAATTAAATCACAACATCTTAAGTTAAAAAGGATGGCTGCTATCACAGTATACAATCACAAGTGTCTGACAAGAAATAATAAGATGATGGGGCCGGGTGGTGGCGCTGGAGGTAAAGGTGCCTGCCTTACCGCGCTAGCCTTGGACAGACCGCGGTTCGATCCCCCGTGCCCCATATGGTCCCCCAAGCCAGGAGCATCTTCTGAGCGCATCGCCAGGAGTAACCTGTGAGCATCACTGGGTGTGGCCCAAAAACCAAAAAAAAAAAAAAATAATAAGATGATAATAAAACTGTCTTTAGTCATGAATGTTACGATCATCAAGGGAGAAAAGCCAAATGAATAGGCTAAGGACACTTAAGAAATGTATATGAATAATTTTGAAACTGTGATTTATGTACAACAGCAAAAAATTATGTCATGCTGTTTTAAAACTGTAAGTAACCATGAATGTTGGAGTCCCATAGTTAAGTTTATCAAAATGTACGACATCCCATAGCCTTCCCCACCCAGCATCACCCAGGAGTCATTCCTGAGAGCAGAACTCATTCCCCTGAGTACTACCACCAGGAATGGCCCCAAAACCAAAACAAATAAAAATAAAGATCCAAATACTATTAAAAAAAGGAGATAGAACACTATATCTAAAAACACAGCTATCAAAAAGTATGTAAACCACAGTTCTTTAATTACATGCCAACATTTTATATTAATATAGGAGACGAAAACAATGCCAACTATCACAATAGTAAATCACAAAGTATATGACATGAACTAATCCTTCTATGTAAGAAGTGTTTCTTAAATAACAAAAATAACATTAATTTGACATGGTCAATGTGACTAAGGATCTTTGGTATATAAAACACTGATTCAAAAAATATTTGCAGCTCTATGCACATAGCAACATCATTCACAAGAACCACAAAAATGATATCAACCTAGAATGTGCACAGACTAAATAATTAAGGTACATTATAAAAATACACAGTGGACTACTAGTCTGTTCTTAAAAAGGGTGAAACTAATCTTTTAAGATAAAACAGTTTCAAAGTGAGGTCATCATGTTAAGTGAACTAAGGACAAGAAGATAGTTACTAGACAGCTTCCTTGTGTAGTACAAATCACTCAGCTAAATGAACTGTAAGAAAAAACCTACAAAATTTTCTCCTAACCTCACAGAAGACTGCAACTGTTACCAGAGGGAAAGCAGGGAGAGGGGGAGAAAGGGAAAGAGGGTCTTTTGGGAAAGGGATGGCACTGCAACTCTGGTGCCATATTGATCTAAGCAATACCTCTGAAAGACTACAGTATGATATAGCAATGAGAAACTCAGAGAAGGAAAAGATTTTACAGGGTCTAGTATAGAGGCAGACATCTCCTAGAGGCATATTAAAAACAGAATTCATTAACTAACTTAAAAAAAAAACACCTGGGGCCAGAGTGCTAGCATGGAGGATAGGGCGTTTGCCTTGCATGTAGAAGGACAGTGGTTAGAATCCCAGCATCCCATATGGTCCCCTAGCCTGCCAGGAGCGATTTCTGAGTGTAGAGCCAGGAGTAACCCTTGAGTGGTGCCAGGTATAGCCCCAACCCCCACCCAAACCCAAAAACCTGAAAAACACCATTAATCAAAAAGACCCTTTACACCAGTGCAACCCAACTAAAAACATGTTTGTAACCATGGTGCTTACATAAAGATATTAGAGGAAAATATGATCCTTTAAAGATAATGAGGTTATCAAAAAAGATTAGTAGCACAATGGTTGGGTACTTGCCTTGCATGTGGCTAACCCAGGACGGACCTGGGTTTTATCCCCGGCATCCCATATGGTCCCCTGAGCCTGCCAGGAGTGATTTCTGAGTGCAAAGCCAGCGTAACTCCTGAGTGCTATTGGGCATGACCCAAAAACCAAAAATAAATAAATAAAAATAAAATATCAAAATATGGTAAAAGAGACTGATGGAATACAATTAATAAGAGGAATGTCTGGAATTTCTAGAGTGTGTCAACAAACCATCTACTTAAAATATTAAAATACCAAGAGAGCCAACAATTTAATGGAAGTAGAGCAAAGGTGACACCTAATTAGTCATATGAAAAGAAAATTTCATCCACAATCCCTCTATATGTAAATGTTCTGCAACCTACCTGTACCAAAAGTTGGCAAGGACATATAACAATGTCATTCTTACATACTACTGGCCTGAGTTAAAAGTGGTAAAATGCCATGTTAAATTAATTTGGCACTATCTGGAACTAGCTGAGCATAGGTAAGCCATGCCCCAGCCCCCACAAAAATGCTTAAAGAAAAACTCTTACATGCATGCATAGGTATTTTCCCAAGAATCTGCAATAGTAGTTTTTGAAACACTACAGAGCTATTGATAGTCAAGTGTCCATCACAATGAGCCTACTCTTCCTCATATCCCAGGATATTATAACAAGCAAAATGTGCCCTGCATGCAAAATGCTGGGTGAGTCAGAAAAATAATAGCGAAAAATGCAAATCACAGATTAGATCTAAGATGCAGCCGTAAGATTCAAAGGCAAGCCAAAGTAAACGATTTACTGTACAGCAAACACATAAGATAAAGCTACACTGAAACATGTTCTCAGCAATTATCTGCATGCTTAAGGACTCTGGTTCTCTTAAGGGAAAGAGATGCCAGAAAATAGGGAGAGGAGGAAGATTCAGTACAGACATAGGTTTAAGGCGTTTCATTCTTGTACCTGTTAACAAGAGAAGATTAAGATTACACTGAATTTGTGTGATAAATCCTGGTGCTAATTTTGCTTGTAATCACTAATACATCATTATTATGTCACAATCTTGTAAGATATAAGCCCCCTTTTGTTTGAGGTCACACCTGGCTGTGCTCCTAGCTCTGGCAGAACACAAAGGACTATTATAGTGTCAAGGATCAAACCTGTTATGTCACATGCTAGGCAAGTACCTTAACCCCTGTACTATCTCTCCAACCCCTGGATTTTTAAAATGATGAGTTTTTATACTCAATGGCAGGCTACCTTATGTAGTCCCAGAAACCAGAGTCAGATACATGCAAGGCTACTTAGTGTCTAAACCCTAGTACTATCTTCCAGCTTCTATGCTCTTTTCTTCTATCTCCTCTATTTTTTTTCTCCCACCCACATTCCTCTCTGCTCAGGTAACTAACTGTTCTTTGTCAATGACTGCTAGTTGATTTTTTTAAATGTTTTTATAATCTCTAAGGAATATATATTTTATCTTATATGAGAAATCTATCATCTATCTATATCTATCTATCAATCATCTATCTATCCTATCTGTGAGATCATCCACTTGTCTATTTTCTTCAATAAACAGAGGCCAGAGTGACAGGACAGTGGATAGGGCATTTGCCTTGTATACGGTGAACTCCAGTTTGATTCCGGCATCCCATATAGTCCCTTGAGCCTGTCAGGTATAATTTCTGAGTGCAGAGCCAGAATTAACTCGTGTCACTGGATGTGGCATATAAACAAAAAACAGAACCAATAAACCAACAAAAATAAAACATAACAAAACCAAGTCAATATAAAAATATCTGTGGCATCCTATATGCAAACTAAACAATGAATCAGAGTACACTATCATTTTAATCTAGCTTTTTCTACTTTTCATTGTAAATGCAAACATTGAGATGTTTTATTCCTTTTTGTTGAGGATATCTCAGAAGGGAAAACTCAATTTTGATGATGGCAGTGGATACCATATTGCTTCATTATTCTTTACTTTTAATTATCATACAAAAAAACCCCACTTTATAACAACATGCTAATAATTCTAGAAGACAGTCTTTATTTATAGCTAACATTAAGTTTACCAAATATTATTTAAGTTATATAAAACTGATCAAAATAATCTATCCTCATCATACTAGACATGATATATGTGTGTATAAGTGTGTGTATTTGAGCTTACAGAGTCAAAGAAATACATTTTAATGCATGGCCTTATAATCCCCCTCACAGTATTTTTTTTGGTTTATTTATTTAATATTAATTTTGGTCATATGCAGAGGTACTCGGGACTATACTCAGCTTTGTTCCCAGGAACTATGTGGTACCAAGGATCTAACCCAGCTTTCCTACTTGTCACACACCTTCTAGCACACATTAATTAACATTAATTAACATTCTGATTTTGTGTCCTGCCCCAACAGAGTAGATATTTTATAAATATTATATGCAACAGAATATTTTCTTCTGGTAAAAATAGTGCTTTTGTTTTCCAAAGAAAATCATACCAGATATGACATATGTAGGTTCCTACCAAATAACATGCACTAATTGAAGATTCAGTAACTTCATACTCAGGTAGGACAACTGGTACCTCTATTGGGGCAGGAAGTAGGCAATATGGAGAAGGAGAATAGAAAGGAAAACATCCAAAGGGTAAGAAGGCAGAGTGAAAAGATTTGAAAAGGGGCCAGAGCAGTGGCACAATGGTAGGGTGTTTGCCTTGCACGTGGCTGACCTAGGAAGAACAGAGATTCAATACCCCAGTGTCCTATGTGGTCCCCTGAGCCAGGGGTGATTTCTGATCACACGGCCAGGAGTGATTCCTTGAGTGTCACCAGCTATGGCCCAAAACCAAAAGAAAAAAAGAAAAGGTATGGATACAGGACAATTCAAGGCATGTGAAAGACATGGCAGACTAGGGGAACTTTGACTTTGATGCTGATCTCATGTCCTTGGGTAGTTCAGAGTCAATCATGTTAATTGCTGATTTATCTATCATGCTTGTCCTGCCATAGAAACATCCAAGACCTGGCAGAAGCACCCATGAAGAAACTGATTCTCTCTCCTCTCCTTCTTAGTCTCTCCTCTCTTTGCTATCTCCTTTCTTTTCTTTTCTTTTTCTTTTTTTTTTTGGTCTTTGGGTCACACCTGGCAGTGCTCAGGGGTTACTCCTGTCTCTGTGCTCAGAAATCACTCCTGGCAGGCATGGGGGACCATATGGGAGACCGGGAATCGAACCCAGGTCTGTTCTGTGTGCAAGGCACAGCTACCCCTGTGCTCTCTCTTCAGACCTGCTATCACCTTTCTTCTTTCCTCTTCTTTTGACTCTCCTCTCTTCCCTCCACATCAGTATCTATGTCTGAGGAGACATGCTCTGTTTCTCATCAAGGAGGCTGGATCCACTGAGGAAACAGCTCCACGTAGACACATCACAGGAAGAATGACCGGAGCTCCTGGACCACCTTCTCCTCACTGACAAGCTCTTCCCAAAGAGAATAGGCAGGATCCCTCACACCATCATCCTGCCTTCCTTAGATCTTCTTGTCCTACCACTGAGTTAGAATTAACTGGGCAGTCTATGTGGCCAGCTATAATCCCTTTCTCAGGTTTCAAGAGTACGGTTGCATAGAAATCACTGGCCTGTGTTTCTTAGTTACCTGAAGGAGTGCAGAGAGCAGGGGTGAGGCATGACTGCTCCTCTCTGTGGAGCAGGGAAGGGCAACCAACTATATGTATGATGAAGCTATGTAAAGCTTCAGCATTTCAAAGTACTTACCACTACAGTGAGAACACTTCACAGATGGTTGAAGGTTTGAAGAAATAAGCAACCAGATCAACCCACAGTAAAGGTTGGGGTGCTCCTATGTCCACCCCTGCAGTGACGGAGCCCTCTTTGGTCTCCTTTTGATTTATTTTGATTCATCTGGTCCTTTCATTTCAACTTAGAAAGGAAGGACCAAGGCACTTGGTCTATGTGGCTTGTATATAAGTGAGATAATTAACTCATTTGAAGTACCACATGTACCAAGAAATGAGTACCCTTTGTGGAGGAAGGCAAGTTCTTACAGAGACACTTATAATACTTTAATCTTTCTTTGAAGAGTTTGAAAATATTCCAAAACCATAAAATAGTTCGAGGTCATTATTGCAGACATCAATTATCATTGTAAAGAAATATAAATGGATAGGGCTTAAGGAATTTGAGTTAACCTTTGGGGGCCATTATAAGTCATTTTAGGAAAAGGAACAGTTGCTATCTGCTATTTGCTTTTTCATTGTCTTTTTTGTTTGTTTGTTTTTGGGGCCACACCCAGTGATGTTCAGGGGATACTTCTGACTCTGTGTTCAAGAATCACTCATGGTGGGACTTAGAGGACCATAATGGATGTCAGGAATTGAGCCCAGGTTGGCCATGTGCAAAGCAAGTACCTGACCTGTTGTGCTATAACACAAATAGCCCCTGCTATTTGCTTTTATGGACATAAACTGTATATTAATGTCTTATATATCTCATCCATTTGCTATTTGAAATAAGTTAGAGCTAATAATGCATATGCATATAAAACAACCTAGCTTCATATATTACTAAATGTTACATTTCCTACCTTACGTGTTTTTGTGTAAAGCATTCAAAATTTGTTCTCAAGTACATGTCCTCAAAACTCCATGGTGATTATTTGTTAAGGGGAAATACTGGGGGTAACTTGCAGCTGTCATTATAGAGAAAAGGGGAAAACCTAATCCTGGCCATCTTTACAAGTCATTCTTAGAGGAAAACCGATGAGATTGATAAGTTCTGTCATTTATTACATAAAATATACTTATAAAATAAAATATATTTTAAAATATACATACTATTTATTTTTGTGTTAACTACTATATCTTAAAAACTAAAATGTAGAGAAGTTATATTCTAATTGGTCACTGATTACTCTGCTTGCCAAAATTATTCATGAAACATCACTTGAAATTTTTGTCCTTCTAGAACTTTCTTTTTTTGTGTTGTTGTTGTTGTTATTGTTGTTTTTTTTTGGGGGGGAGCCACACCCGGCGACGCTCAGGGGTTACTTCTGGCCATTCGCTCAGAAGTTGCTCCTGGCAGGCACGGGGGACCATATGGGGAACTGGGGGATCTAACCGCGGTCCATCCTAGGTTAGCACAGGCACCTTATCTCCAGTGCCACCGCCTGGCCCCGAACTTTCTTTTTATTTTTATTTTTATTTTTTTCTTTATTTAAACATCTTGATTACATATAGGATTGATTAGGTTTCAGTCATGTAAAGAACACCCCCTTCACCAGTGCAACATTCCCACCACCAAACTCCCAAATCTCCCTCCATCCCACCCCACCCCCACCTGTACTCATTCATCAAACAAAAGTTCTTACTTTTTTCACTTTTAAAATTTTAAATGAAAGAACTACAGGGACTATAATATACTGCTTTGGGGGTATTTTGGACCATACCCAGCAGTGTTTAGGGCAACTTTTGGGTGTTGTTCCCTGTGGTATGGAGGAACCACGAAGTGTCAGGGACAATACCAGACAGGCTGCATATCTCAGGGCCTACATTTTAAAGAATTCATTAGAAATGTAGAATTTAGGGGTTGTGGTGATAGCACAGCAGTACAGCATTTGCCTTAAACATGGCCAACCCAGAATGGACCCGGGTTCAATCCCCCACCTCCCATATGGTCCCCCAAGCCTGCCAGGAGTAATTTTTGAGCACAGAGCCAGGAGTAACCCCTGAGCATCACCAGGTATAGCCCAAAAAGAAAAAGAAGAAAGAAAAGAAATGTAGAACTTATTTGAAAGTGAAAATTCAGACTTCAAGAAAGATCAGCATATATTAGGAAAGTACTGCTAAATCACTAAAAATACTTTGTAATGATTTAGCATGTCTATTTTATAGCAGATTGAATTTATATCGTGCTTAAAACATCTTATTTGATATTCAATGCTTCTTATTAAAAACGTAAATATATCTAAGTAGTTAAAATAAAAGATGCTTTATTGTAGAGCTGTATCCTGTGTCACAGGACATATTGAACATTGAAGGGAAAGGAATCATTTCAAATTTAATCATATTATAAGGTTATTTTTTTGTTTTGTTTTTCTGGTTCACCTAGAAGTGCTCAGGCATCATTCCTGGCAGGCTCAGATGACCAAATGAGATGCTTGGGACTGAACCTGAGTTGGCCTTGTGCAAGACAAATGCCCTACCTGCTATTCTACTGCTCTGGCCCCTGTAAGACCCTTTTATATGTGTGGTAGCTTTCTGAATTAAGAAAAGTTTACACTTATATGGTGTTTGTGTGGGATAAGGCTTTGACTCTCTACTTTCCAAGGTATTGCAAGTCAGGGAGGGGAAAAGCAGAGAAGAGAAACATTCTGAATGCAGCTGAAGTCCTAGAAAAGTCAGGTAAGAAACCAGGTTTGCAGATTCCTCAGGCAGCATATTGTCTATTTTTAACCTGTCACCTATGAGCTGCAAAGAGAAGTTCCTTGTTTTAGAATGATGTTCTACGCTATCAAATGCAAATGAGTTTAAATGTCACAAATGACTGTGAGATACGTAAGACTGAAACCACAGATTTACCTTTAAGACTAATTCTGAAATTTGGGGCCTGTTATACTGTTAGGCCTAAGGGGCAGAGGGTGGTGGTATAGGATGCACTCTGGGATCATTTGGTGGAGGGGAGGTCAACACTGGTGGTGGGAATGGCCCTGACTATTACATATCTTAAATTCAACTTTGAAGGACTTTGTAGATCACAATGGTTTCAATAAAATAAAATTTAAAAAAGAATAATTCTGAAATTCTCAGGGCTACTATATGTATATGTGTATTTAAATATCAAGCACATATATTCAAAGTATATTTGTGTTTAGCCCTACCACTTGTACCACTGCTCCAGCCCCCCATGTTTAAAGACTCTGTTCTCCAGTTTTAATTACTGATCTCCAGTAAAGAGGAAATTATTCCTTCACCATATGTTTCAGTACACATATTTGCTCTGTAGCCTGAAAAAATTAGAAAAGGACAGAAATTCTCCCACATTCTAAAAGAATTACTTCGCTCTGGAAGAAAATCTACACATGAATTTAACTTTGCTATCAGTGGCCAAAATGATCCCATTAAAGGACATTAATTAGGTCAGAAATAAACAGTACTAGGTTAAAGCTCTTGCCTGCATGCAGTTGACCCTGGTCTGATCCCCAGCACTGCATGGTCCTCTGATCACCTCCATGAGTGACAACTGAGCGCTGAGGCAGGAGTAGCCCTGAGCACTATTGGGTGTTCCCTAACTCCTTCCCATTTCAATTTCTTTGAAAAAAGAGAGGATCAAGATTAAGTTATAAGAAAGCTGAGAATACTTTGCTAAAAAATACTCAGTTTTAAATCATACTATAGAGAATGTGTCAAAAAAAAGAAAAAATACTTTTACTTACAAAAAGAAGAGTTTTCTCTAGCTAGAGATAAGAACTAGACTAGGAGAGATGGAGGGGTTGGTTCTTGCTAAAGGCCATGCAGAAAAAAGCTGCAAGAGACAGACAGACAGACAGAGGCAGAGGAACAGAGATAGGGAGACAGAAACAGAGACAGGGAAAGAAATAGGGTAAAGGTATAAAATAAAAGCTCTCATTAAGTTTCATGTCTAACTGGAGGATATGAACTTCAAAAGAAGCAGCGGAACCTGGAATGAGTCACATGAACTGGCCAACATTATAGCTACATTTGTGTTTTGTGAGTAATAGGGTATTACTATAAATTGCTATAAACTCATACATGATGTTGAAATTTCTCATGTCATTCTAAAAGCACCACCAGAATCATCTCACTGAAAAAAGGTCTTATACAAAGCAAGGAAAACCTAATTGCAATTTGCTTTTAGGTTAAATTACAATAAAAGTGGGGAGGAGAAGGTTGTTAACACAGTGGCCTATTTTGGAGATTTGGCACCTAAAATGTCTAATACACTTTAAGTGATTATTTTACCAACGATGCAAGGAATTAACAGAAGGTTAAAATGTAACCACATATAAATTTCAAGACTCCAATAAAATGATGACAATGGAAATATTCCACTTGGGTCTGATATACTTAAAAAAGAGATGATCTTCACATAGTGGATTTAATAATCTTTACTGAGAAATTTAAATAGAAGTATTCTTTTTTGTTTGTTTGTTTGTTTGTTTTTTGGGGGGTCATACCCGGAAGCGCTCAGGGGTTACTCCTGGCTCTATGCTCGGAAATCGCTCCTGGCAGGCTTTGGGGACCATATGGGATGCCTGGATTCGAACCACCGTCCTTACGCATGCAAGGCAAATGTCCAAACTCTATGCTATCTCTCCAGCCCCTTAAATAGAAGTATTCTAAAGCCAACACAGCTGAATAACCATCACTCCCTTTGGAGTAACTTCAGACTAATAAACAGGAGAAACCACATCGAAGGAAGAGGGTCTTGTAGGGGAAGATGGAAGGCTGCATCTAAAAAACACTTAAAGCTCTTATCTAGACTGTTTCCAGGAATAACAGGTAACTTATATGGCCTTGAATCAATAAATAAGGGCTGAATTCTTCACTAGAAAACCTTCTTCAACAAAGAATGGCATTCAAGATAATTGGGAAGTGGGTTTCCAATAGTCTTACTACTTACACTTCCCCTTCCCAGGATCTCAGTTTTCTGCCAGTCTGGTATGAGCCACTTTGTGCAAACAATTCTGTGTGCACCCTGGCCACACAGAGGTTACACAATGGCCTGCGCTGACCGCACTAAGGACAGGCACAAAACACTGAACTGAACACAAATGCTATAACAAGATGGTGAAACAAACAGAGCAAGACATTTTGATATGATGACTGCTTAGTTAACTCTAAACACTAGAAGGCTAACATCTCAACTTTTGCTTAAATTATTTTTCTAATTTATGCTTATTAACAAAAGGGTCTTGATTTCCCTGATAGTACTTATAGTTACTGATAGTTCCTTATAGTTACTGATAGTTGAGTTTTAAGGCATCTAATATTTCAACCCCAATCCCACCACTGGCATTCAATTCCTGTTGCTTATATCCACCTCTGCCCCTGCCTGTCTCCCCACCTGCCACCTTGACAGGCACATTTCAAAGTTTAGAGGTCGTGGTAGAACTTCATTTCAAAGTTCACTCTCCCGTATCACCAATATACTTGAGGTCTCTGACCCCTGATCTCTGACCTCTTATCCACTGCCCCATTACTTCCCTTTCTTGATCTTTCTTGGCCCTTCAATGTCTTTCCTTCTCTTCCCTAAACTCAAGGGTGGAAGGTGATCAAGGCATCCTGCCTTCAATGATGTTCCCTTTCCTCCTTAAGTTGTTCTATAAACTTTGGAGAAGTGAGATCATCCCATGCCTGTCCTTTGACTCACTTCACTCAAAGCTTCTAAGAATGAGCAGGAAAGGGAGACAAGGAAAAGGAAGAAAAAGCAAACTCAAGAAGCAAACTCTGCAGAAAGGCCCCAGTGTGGCCAAGCTTCATAGCATGACTTTGAGTCAAGTGACCACATCTCTTTCCACCTGTATGTGAGCACTTCATGCAAGTCAAGATGTAAATCTAATGCAGAAACTAAAAAGGAAAACTACATATAAAAGCCAGGATCAGATTAGTAATTTAAGTGTACAATAGGAAACATATACCTAAGTCAATAATCTGCTGTTTGGGTTTGATTTTTGGGGTGTGACTCCCAGGGGTCTTCAGGGCCTACTCCTAGCTCTGCACTCAGGTATCACTCCTGATGAGGGTTAGGGAATCCTATGAGGTGCCAGGAATTGAATCTGGGTGGGCTGCATGCAAGACAAGTGTCTTTTCTGATATGTAATCATTTCAACCCTTCCATCATCTTATGTAAAGAAATACATCCCCAAATGATGATTATTTGGTCTTCTTTTTTCCCCAAGAACAGGATTAGAAGGAAGTCTATGCTGCTAAACATTCCTTCCTTTTCCCAACTACAATAAACATTGCAATCCTTGGTAGAGCTACTTCTTGGCATTGAATATCTCCAAGCCAGTAGCATAAGAAACTCTCAATTCAGCTTAATCTGAAGGAACATGCCTCCTTTCCAGCTAGGTCTTCCCACTGGTGTCAGAATATCCTGTGTAATGCCTAGGGTCATCATTATATCTTGTATAATGTCAAGAAAGAGAGAGCTTAGCATGCACCTCATTTATTTATCTCACTTGTGAAAACATCTTGGCTTATTCTGACATCAACCCAGCAACCCTGAAATTGTACACCACTAACTTAATTTACTAGAATAATTTGTACACATTATCTGCTATTTTCTGCTTTTATTTTTAATTCATAAAATGAATTCACACACATAAAAGAAAAGGTCTGAGCAAAGCCAATGCAATTAACTAGAAGCAATACGCTAAATCTATGATGGTGTCAAGTGTCTTTGCATATAAATTATATAACTGTACACATTAGAATATGTTATTTTTTACTTTAGTTTGTTCCAATATTTTTTGTTTTGCATCTTTTGCCGATGCTCTATAAGTGTAAAATTAGTCCACTTAAGTACATTCAAGTGTATGCTCAGAAGAATAAACTAGTGTGTAACTAATTTATAGCCATTAGAAAAAAGATTTATAATAATGATGTAATAGAAAAAATGTGATTCACTTATAGGATTTACACTGCCACTTAAAACATTCATCTGGGGCCCGGGAGATAGCATGGAGGTAAGGCGTTTGCCTTTCATGCAAAAGGTCATCGGTTCGAATCCCAGTGCCCCATATGGTCCCCTGTGCCTTGCCAGGAGCAATTTCTGAGCATGGAGCCAGGAGTAACCCCTGAGCACTGCCGGGTGTGACCCAAAATCCACAAAAAAAAATTCATCTTCCCAAATATGTTAAACTCATTTCAAAATTCTATTTTTACATCTGGTAAGATTATATGGTTAGAATATCTAAGCAAAGTGATGCATCTTAGGTATTTAAAAATTTAGTTGTAGGCATACAGATACTAATTTTTAAAAGAGATAGCATGATATTGGGCCAGTGAGGCACTCATCTTGCATATGGCCTACTTGGATCTGATCCCCCATACTTTACTCATATGAACACCTAAGAACACCAAAGAGTGACCCTTGAGTGCAGAGCCAGGAGTAAGTCCTGAAGACTGCCAGGTGTGGCCCCCAAACAAAACAAAATAACAAATATAGAAGAGGCAAATTTGCCTCGCTAGGATCAATATCATGGAGAACAGATTTTTCAAAACCATAAAAATATGCTATGTAATTTTAAGGATGAAAAGCAATAATATAAGTTGTATCTGTTTCAATTAACTCAGCATTTTGACAACTATTCATTCAATATTTATTTGATTACCCCCAAACACACCAGTTTTATTTGCAATCCCCACTGATGTTTCTTTCTACTAATATGTTTGTTTTTGTTTTGGGGAAACATCCTGAGGTGCTCAGGGCTTATTTCTGGCTCTATGTTCAGTAATCACTCCTGGCAGGCTTCTAGGGAGACCATATGGGATGCTGGAAATTGAGCCCAGGTTGGTCACATGCAAGGCAAACACCTTCTTCTCTGCCGTGCTATTGCTCCATTACTCTACTAAATGTTTTGAATGTTAATATTTTCATTGATTTGTCATTGGTTATAACATTGTAGAATTTCAGGAATTTACCTTCATACTTTTTATTTGTGCAATTTTCACTAATCACACCACCAAAGTTGCAGCATTACCCCACACTCCAAAAGACCCCTCACTCCTTGTTCCTCTGTCCTCCCACAGCTTCCTCCTTCCTTCCAGCAATCTTGTCATTTTCACCACATCCAGCAGTTAAGCTCTAAGTAGCTTGCCAATGTGTTTCCTTTAATTTGCTTTAATTATTCACAGAACACAGATGAGTGAAACCATCCAGAAAATGGGCTTTCACTTCTTGACTTATTTCACTTAGAAGCAACATCTTGAGTTTCATACAGTTTGCCTTAAAAGGCATAAATAATCTCTATCTCTTAAATGGGGACCTTTCAGATGGTTTTAGGAGTCTGAGGGCCACATGTAATGGAACTCAGATCCATGGTTCTGACTTGATGGTTCACTGCTCCTTGGCCCATCTCTGCAGTGCTTAAATTTAAGTGCTGTTGGGGGCTAGAGGGGCCACATCTGCCAGGGCTGATTGGAGAGACAGAACCCAGGCATGTGGTGCCAGGGACAGAAGTCAGGCCTCATATATGTCAGGCATGTGCTCTCTGAGTCATATCCCCAGCGCCTACAATCTCATCCTTTTAATGTCAAATTAGTATTCTGTGCGCCTTTATCCAGTAATTTGTCAATGGGCACTGTGTTTTGGGCTGCTGTGAACAACGCCTCTAGGAAGACACAGGAATACTAGAGCCTTCATGGCAGTGCTTCAAAAGCTCTGCTGCTAGAGTCCTGGGGCTTTAAGCTCTTCTCAGGTAGGCTTAGAGTTGTCTCTGCCCTGCCCTCCTCAGTGACAGAGACTGTTGGCAGGAGACCAGCATGGCCCCGAGAGACCAAGGGGGAGCTTGTCTGTCTCTTCCTGGGCTGCTCCCACTCTCCCACTGGTAACCCTGTGATCAACCCACTGAGGTTCTATACCTCCTTACTCCCACCCCTTTGCTTCCCCCACCATGGAAACAAAAGAGAAGAGCAGTGCTAAAACCACAGCACCACCTGCAGGTAAGCAGAAGGCAACCCAGGTATGTAAGCGGGCAACCATTGTGAAGAAAGCAAGGTAAAACTGATCAAAGGAAAGAAGTTGCCAAAGGAGAACACAACTCAAACTCAACAAGCACAGAGAAGCAAGCTCAAGAACACACACACACACACACACACACACACACACACACACACACACACAAATATAAGCATTAAGAGTATTTCACCTAGGATACCTGAGACATGTGATAATTTAAAACATAATGCTCTGGGTGTGAAAACTTAATGAAGTTCAACCTACTACAGAAAACAGAGCAAGCAGACTCATCTACAGAGAAAAGACCATCAGAAATTGGAGGTAACAGCACAGCAGGAACTCAGTGGAAGAGGAGAAAAGACCAAAAAGGGGGCCAGTGAGGAGGCGCTAGAGGTCAGGTGTCTGCCTTGCAAGCGCTAGCCAAGGAAGGACTGCGGTTTGATTACCCGCCTTCCCATATGGTCCCCCCAAGCCAGGGGGCAATTTCTGAGCACTTAGTCAGTAGTAACCCCTGAGCATCAAATGGGTGTGGCCTGAGAAAAAAAAAGAAAAGACCAAAAAGGAAAAGGAAGATGTTCTGTGAGAAATCTAAGTCTCCCTGTGCAGGGCCAACACTGGAGTTACAGGACTTCTAGAAGGCAAAAACTGAGAGAAGGGAGAAGGCAGCAGAGATCACAAGCAAGTCATTGAGAACTCTTCAACCTTAAGAAGAAAGTGAACCTTAGCTAACTAGTCCAGGGAGCAGAAGAGTAAATCCACATTTTTAAATCCCAAATGACCTATACAAGATAAAAGTATTAAATAGTCACAACTTAAAAATAAGAGAAAAATTACACAAGACTGGTAGGAGGAAGAGGCAAAGTAAGAAGCACATTTTTTGTGTGGTTTGTTTTGTTCTTTGGACCACGCCCAGAGGTTCTGGGCAAGGGACACAGTACTGAGAGCTGCCTCCTGACAGTGCTTTGAGAACCATAGCATCCCCAGGACAGAACCTGGGCCTCCCTCCTGCCCTCTGAGCCACCTCTTTTCCAACATCAACATTTTCTAAATGGATGCATGGCTTGGTAAACACAAATGTACTCAATGTAATGCAAAATTTGGCTCCACTTCTCGAGCTGCTGTCTGGGTTAACTACCTACAAGATCCAACACTGGTCAAGTGCCTGACGCCTGATCAATTCTCCAGTAGCCTCCCAGCTGCCATGTGTACTTTAGCATCTAAGCAAGGTCACCTGCCTGTCACTAAGACTCGGCAGTTTGGAGATTTGTTGCTGCTGCTGTAACCCAGAAGGTTCAGAAGTCGCTTTCATCCTCTCTCCAATTCACCCTCCAGCAAGGCACATACTTGTCTCTCCTCTCCTGGGAAAGGGCACGCCCCAGAGGCCTCCAGCCAAACAGATCTTGCTTCCCAGATAGGCTCTCAGCCACAAATTTGGTCTGAGCCTGCCAGGCTCACCTGCCTGATTAAACCTTTTTGTTACTCAATCTCTGATACGTGTTTGCTGCATAAATCTGGGCTTTGGATTCCTGATCTTAAATGCTTTCATGATTAGATTCTTTAGGTAATTACCTCCTTTTTATCTCCTAACTACCTAGGTTCTCAATGTCCTTTTTCTGAACTCTTAGATCTGACTTCATTATCCTAAAACTGACCCAGATAGAGTTCTGACCTTCCTGATAATTTATTTAATGGTACTAATTATTTAATCATATTACTGCCTTGCTCCCTAGGTTCCGGCCACCTCCCTCTGCTGATCTCCTAGCCTACTGAAATCTACTTTCAGGCCAGGTATCGAAACCATCTATCTCTCACAGAAAGCAGCAAATCCCCAGGAAGCATTAGTATGAACATAAATACCTGCAAATGGTGGACACAGAAATAGACATTGCTATGGATACGGAATTCCCTTTATGACCTTAGGTCCGATTCTGCAAAGTATCCAATAAGGAGGAAGGTACTTAACTGGGAATGTTCTCCGAGAAATCTGAAAGTATCTACTTCTTTTATTAGACAATTATGTGAGGGATTTTGGTGTGTTTTCATAGTTTTCTCAGTAAGAGATGCCTTGAATTTAGGTTTATACCATACATCCATTTCATAAGTGAGAAGGAAAGAATTTTTTTTGCCAGTTCTGCCTGATTACAATCAAATGTATGTAACAACATGAATGCTGTTAATGACAATCCAATGCTGTGTAACACAAACCATGTCACCTAAAAATCCTCCACATTTCAAGTTACATTCTGGAAAACCACCGAATGTGTAGCTGTGTGCCTTCTATATGCTTCCAAATGTTACAAGCAACCTCAAAAACTTACTTGAAATTCTTACAGTAAATAAGTAGATAGATATTGACATTTTTATTAATGATAGGGGCGTTCTAAAGAGACTGGATTAATTTGTCTGTCTGTGCTCACAAAGCTCCCAAGCAGTACTCAGAATTGGCTCCAGACTGACTTTTTCTGCTTTATTCACAGCTGTTTCAATTTTCCCCCTTTTGACCCCCATCTGCCTGAGAAATTTTTACTCACCTCTGGGTATGTGAAATGAGTACACAAAATCAAATATTTACTAGTACTCGCTCATGATTTTTTTTAAATAGAATCTTCCATGAGGCCCACATTCACATCCACAGTTTAAGAACCCAGTAATTTTGGCATCTTGCTCTAGAACTGGTAAAAAACATTTTTTATATGGTTTTTGGGTCACACCCAGCAGCACTCAGGGGTTAGTCCTGGCTCTATGCTCAGAAATCACTCCTGGCAGGCTTGGGGGACCATATGGGATGCCAGTATTCGAACCATCAACCTTCTGCATGCAAGGCAAACGCCTTACCTCCATGCTATCTCTCTGGCCCAGAAGTGGTAGAACTTTTGCAGGGAGATTTACACTCAAGTGATAGGGACATTGAATTCCATTTTTAATAGCACTATTAATTTGATTTTTATAAATAGTTTGTGGCTGGCAATAAAAACTACATAACTAACATACTAATGCCAAAAGAGATGTGGGAGGAGGCTTACCTAGATGAAATAATCCATTTTATTACATTAATTTCTAATTTTTACTTTTTTGGTGTTTGGACCACACCCAGATGTGCTCAGGGCTTCTTCCTGACTCCGAGTTCATGGATTATTTCTGGTGATGCTCAGGAAACTATTTTTTTTGTTTGTTTTTTTGTTTTTTGTTTTTGGGTCACACCCGGCAGCGCTCAGGGGTTACTCCTGGCTCCATGTTCAGAAATTGCTCCTGGCAGGCACGGGGGACCATATGGGGCACCGGGATTCGAACCGATGACCTTTTGCATGAAAGGCAAACACCTTACCTCCATGCTATCTCCCGGGCCTCAGGAAACTATTTTAACAAATATCTGGACACTTTTGCTTCTTACCTCAGATTTCATTCTTTATTTTAACAGAATGTTAAAATTTCTATAAGAAAAATTGACCAATTGTTTTCTTTGTTCTTACTAAAATATCATTCTTTTAAGTGTCTATATTCATCTCATAACCATATGATCTGAGCATCCTATGGGAACTCTCTAGTGTACTGCAATTGAGGACAATGAGGCTGTGTGCTATTCTATTTACCTTACCAGGAGTTAGTGTCACTTGCTCAGAGCCACTAAGAACACTGTGATGAAGTGATTTAGAAAGCTTCCTTATTCTAGTGTCAACATTGTGCACCCCAATACTGATCAACTAACTGATTCTGTTATCGTCCTAAGTATAACATATATCGATCTTTGTCGTACCACCACAGAAAAAGCTTGCTGAACTTTCTTAGATGAACACAGTACAATTTATGACAGACACATGCTATCTTGCAGGGTACAGGAGAATATGTCCCCAAATATCAGCACAAGTTTGAAAAAATTTAGGATCACTGCATCCAGAGGGAAAGGCACAAGGTTAATTAGCTAGTCAGAAATTTGTCTAAGTTGTTTGTGAACTTATTTCTATGAAGTAGACTAGAATAGATGAATGTACACAAATCAATACAAGATCATCCCATTGAAAAGTTTCCTTTATGAAATCTTTCTATTCGTCATTCAAAACCATTTAACGCGTGTAAATAAACCAAATGGTAAAGTTTCCTTGTTGTTTTTGTTTCATCTTATAAATTTTATATCTTCTTTTTTCTTTTTTATTTTTTTATCTTCTTTTTTTAAATAAAAAAATGAAAACAGTATTTTACTACTCATGATTTCTCATCACCAATTCTCTCTATAGATACATTTAAAATTTTCAGTTAGTCAGAGAGATAGTACAGGAGGAAGAAGGCCTTCATCTTGCAGTGAGGTACTGGATCATGCCTTGAAATCAACACAGGATAAATCCCAGCACTACAAATGGACATGAGTACCACCAGCGGTTACCTTTCTGTAAAAAGTCAGAAAAGTCCCCCAGGGAATGCTAGTTGTTACACCCCACCCAAACAAAATAAACTGATTCAATTCCTGCTGTATTTTTAACTGCTGATTCTACCTTAACTCACTTTATGAATGGCTAATGTATTTATTACCTATTTATGCACTATGAAGTATAAAGATTTTGCTTACATTTTCTTATTTTGAGGATTTTTTTTACCACCTTCTGTTAATTTATATCAGGGGTCTCAAACTCAATTTACCTGGGGGGCCGCAGGAGGCAAAGTCGGGGTGATCCTTGAGTGCAAAGTCAGTAGTAAGCCTTGAACATTGGGGGGTGTGACCCAAACAACTAAAACAAAACAAAACAAAAAGATTCCTCTAGGGCAGGGCCACAAAATGTTGTATGGAGGGCCGTTTGCGGCCCATGGGATGCGAGTTTGAGACCCCTGGTTTATATTAAGATTCTTTCCTAGGCCCAGAGAGATAGCACAGCGGTGTTTGCCTTGCAAGCAGCCAACCCAGGACCAAAGGTGGTTGGTTCGAATTCTGGTGTCCCATATGGTCCCCCGTGCCTGCCAGGAGCTATTTCTGATTTCTGAGCAGACAGCCAGGAGTAACCCCTGAGCATTGCCGGTGTGGCCCAAAAACCAAAAACCAAAAAAAAAAAAAAAAAGAAAGATTCTTTCCCATCTTCTTCTCTTGTATGCAGGTATTATGCAGCTCATCTTCCAGGTCACAGATTCTGTTACTATTCCCTATTCTTTATTAGATAGATATCAAAAAGTGAAACTCTGATTACCTCACAATGACCCATGTTAGCAGAAAATGGCTGGAAGATCATGTCGTCCAAATACTTAATCTTCAGAGCTTTCACTCCAAGATCATTATAGGTTTAGGTTCATTTATTTTTTTTTTAATTTTCAATAACCCTCTCCACTTTATTCTAACTAAATACTTGATGTTTCAAACATTCTCTCTTTTTTCAGGCTATTTTTATGCCACTTTATTTCAGAAAAATAGATCTAATTCTGAATAAAGGAACTGCTACTTATGTCCAGCTCATCTGGACCAGCTTGAATAAGCATCTCTGATGGGATCCTGAAAAAAATTGGCAATCGTCTGTCTGCTCTGTGCAGAACAAAGTCTTCATTACCTATAGCCCTTTGGATATAGTTTACCAGAAACTTAATCAGCAGTGTGGAACAGTACATGGATACAATTCCTGTCCTAAAAACACTTTTTTTTTTTCCCTAAAGGAAGAAACGGGAAATTCTTGGGTGACTCTCCCTGAAAAGGGGTCTGACACTTTAAGAAAGGAGAAATCTCGATTTGGAGTACTGCACTGGTTGGTTGGTTGGTTAGTTGGTTGTTGGTTGGTTAGTTGGTTGGTTGTTGGTTGGTTAGTTGGTTGGTTGTTGGCTGGTTGATTGGTGGTTGGTTGATTGGTTGGTTGGTGGTTGGTTGGTTGGTTAATTGGTTGTTGGTTGGTTGAATGCTGGTTGGCTGGTGCTCATGGCAGTGGCTGTTTCTTTTGGCATTTTCTTCTGATTTTTCACCTGGATCCAGGCTGGATTTCCCGAAAGACTTCTCTAGTGATTTTGGCTAATGGAATCTGGTCTTTTTTTATCCTGCCTGTTTCTCTATTAAACCTGTTCTGAGAAAAAACCGTCTAGCTAGAGTCATTCCTGCTCAGCCTCAGGCCAAAGGTAATTTCTTTATAGATTGTCTTCAGGAGCTGTTATTCTGCTGATGAAGCCATTCAGTGAGTTTTTAATCCTGCCATTTCTGTTTGAAGTTTTCTTATTTCTATCCTCATATCCTCTTTAGTCTTAGTGGCTATTTGTTCTGTTCGTTCTATGATTTCTTTGAGATCTTTGAACATCCTCCACTTTTCCTCTCTAAAGTCCTTGTCAAAAAGGCTATATAGGTGGCTGGTACTAGTCAACCTTCTGGACTACCATCTTCATACACTAAACATAGTGGTGTTCTGCATTGTTTCCCCATTGTGATCTTTATAGTGTGGAGGTGTTTTCTGTGTGTTGTGCTGGTGCTCAATGACTAGAAGAAATCTCACGTCTTAGGTAGCAGCAGGGCACCTGCTCACCCGTGGATGAATTCCTCTGTGGTGCAGCACAACACA